>JAAIIK010000017.1:10384949-10409085 GCA_014706435.1 Silurus glanis | reverse complement strand
AATTTGTAATAATAATAATAATAATAATAATAATAATAATAATAATAATAATAATAATAATAATAATGATAATAATACTGATGCTTTTTCTTGTCCTTTTGATGCAGGTGAAATGTTATGGTCCTGGTTTGGAGCCCACTGGCTGCATTGTCAACAAACAAGCAGACTTTACTATTGATGCTCGAACAGCAGGCAGGGGTCAGCTGAAGATTTATGCTCAGGTATTTATCTTCTAGTCTTTTCATTGACTAATAAACCCAAGCATTCTAGTGTAGATCCTGTATAAAAGTTGCTTTAACTTTTATCCAGTGTCTAAAAATTATTTTATTATCCATTTTCCACGTGCTTCTTCATTTCGTAATCTTTTTATTGTATTGCTTTTGTTTTCAACTTTAGGACTCCGAAGGTTACCCAATTGACATCCAAATTACAGACAATGGTGACGGCACTTTCTTTTGCATCTACATCCCTACAAAACCCATCAAACACACTATCATCATCACCTGGGGCGAGGTCAATGTACCCAACAGCCCGTTCAGGGTAGGTGTGCAAGACAATGTATACAAAATAGTCCATACTTTAGTGCCCATTTTATGTGAAAAGTTTTGGCAGGCTGTAAATATGTCCTGAGGTGATTTTCTGCTCAGTTATTGAGTGCTGTCCACTACAAAGAAATGTGCCTGACGTGCAGTTTTTTTACACAGAAATCAGAGTGTAGACATCAAACCAAATGTTTTTTATAGCACTTTTAACAATAGACTTTCTCTCAACATGTCTGTTTACATGTACAGTTAATTTTTTTTAGGTACTTGCGGTGCACAACTTTCTGTGCTGTACGGTTCGGCGCTACAGTGTCACTGCGTTTAAATTCAAATTCAAATTTTATTTGTCACATACACATTCATATAGAGTACGGCACGTATTGAAATGCTTTTTACGACTGTCCAACATGTAAACATGAAGCTAGAAATATAAAATAAAAGAAATAATAATATGTAAAAGTATACAAATATTTTTTAAATATATTGTTTTTGACTGTTACTTTGTCTACTGTCTCTTTGTCTTATGCTGTCTTTTGGGGTTTCTTTTTGCTCTAAATGTTGCACATGTACACTTTGTGCTGTTTATTTCGAGTTCTATGTAGTTCCAGTTTCCTTTTATCAATTTATATTGTCTGATGTGGGACCTTGGTCTTGGGGAAACCTTGTTTCATTTCACTGTGTATGTGTTATATATTCACTGTGTATGGTTGGAATGACAATAAAGTGTACTTGACTTGACTTAAAATATAGTCTACAAGAAAATGACTTGAGTGCTCCTTTTTTTTTGGACTGAACTTCAGGTGAACATTGGAGAGGGAAGCCACCCTGAGAATGTGAAGGTGTATGGACCAGGTGTAGAGAAAAGCGGCCTGAAAGCCAACGAACCCACCTACTTTACTGTGGATTGCAGTGAGGCCGGCCAGGGTCAGTCTGCACATCTAACTTCTGTTCCTGCACTCATGTTTTTTTCTCATACGGTCATAATACCTGCTTTCAACTGATTAATATTAAAGCTGTATCATTTGGGCTTATTATATGACTCATTTAAGTTACATTCAACAACATTTTTAGCAATATTACCTGGTCTTTCTGGATTTCAGATTTTGTTGTTTGGTTCTAGATCTCATTTAGACAATAGGGATCATGATTATAGCACAGGCATACACAAGGTATAAAAGGCACAAAAGGTATAAGAGCATGTAAGGCACATTGTATACGTTGGTGTCTTAGTGATCATCAGTGCAGGCAGAAATCAAGTAGCTTAAAATAAAAATAATTGAAATTGAATGTGTATATGAAAATAATTTTCTTTAAGCTGCACACAGGGCATTAAAGTGAGTTTTGCAATGTAATTCTACTTACAGGCATTTATAAGTTTAGTGGTAAAATCTGAAATATATTTTCTTTATTATTATATTTTGCGTTAGCTTTTTTGTCATAGTTTAAAAGAACATCCAGGCTCGGGTGAATTTTATGAGCGAACACACACAATCCTGAAACGTCAATCTTTGAGGATGTCATAAATACATTTTATTTTATTTGAATAGCCAAATTCCACTTGATAATACATTTAAGCTCTCGATATACAGTTTTTCAATAATGCTGCTGTTTACTGATGAAACCTTTATGCAATCTCCACCAAACCTGCATACAATTGTCCTCTTCATCTTCCACTCCACAGGAGATGTGAGCATTGGGATCAAATGTGCTCCTGGAGTGGTGGGTCCTGCCGAGGCCGATATCGATTTTGACATTATTAAAAATGACAACGACACATTCACTGTCAAATACACACCACCAGGTGCTGGCCGGTACACTATCATGGTTCTGTTTGCTGATCAGGTATGAGTATCTGTACTATATTTATCACTTTTTTTTTTTCCTATTTAATAATAATAATAATAACAGTTTTTCTTCTTCTGTCGAATCCAGGAAATACCCATCAGCCCCTTCCGTATTAAAGTGGATCCTTCTCATGATGCTAATAAAGTGAGAGCAGAGGGTCCAGGACTCTGCAAGACTGGTATGGTTCTTTGTCTGTGTGTAAGGAAATATGTTAGAACATGCGATGATGAACGCCTATAATGTTGTGTTAATGCGATAATCCAGGTGTGGAAGTGGGCAAGCCGACACACTTCACGATCTACACTAAAGGAGCAGGAAAGGCCACGCCGGAGGTTCACTTCACAGGAGCGCTTAAAGGAGAGGCTGTGAGCGACTTCGAGATTATCGATAACCATGACTACTCCTTTACTGTCCGCTATACTGCAATACAGCAGGTAAGAGGAAAATTTGTCTTTGTAACAAACATATAGTTTTAAGGTGATTATATTCCTTATACAGTAATGCACTAAACTTATTTACAAATTTTGATGGATAAAAGCATCTCCAAGATGACCAGCCTTGTAGGGTGTTCTGAGTACAAGGGTGTTCCTTCAAGGAAGGATAGTTCAAACTATTTATCCGTCCATCCGTCCATCCATCCATCCATCCATCCATCCATCCATCACCACCCAACTGCATACATACATATATGCCCATCCAGTTATCTTTTCACCCATCATACATACCTACTTGTCCATCCATCCTTCCATCCATCCATCCATCCATCCTTCCATCCATCCATCCATCCATCCATCCATCCATCCATTCATCCATCCATTCATCCATCCATCCTTCCTTCTACTCATCCTTTTATCCATCACATATAAAGCTTTTTTGTCTTGGATGACATCTCTATTTGTACGCTTTCCATATAATATCTAGACCAGCGGTCCCCAACCTTTTTTGCACCACGGACCAGATTAATGTCAGACAATATTTTCATGGACCGGCCTTTAAGTTGTTGCGGATAAACACAACAAAATAAAATGATACGACCGGCATAAAAACTGGTAATAAACGTGAATCCACTGTGTTGTTTTTTGTTCCTTTTGCAAACTTGGGGGTTTCAATTCAGCGGTAAGAGAATCCGGTAATTTTCCTAAATAAAACCTCGTTCGGAATCAGAAAAAAAATTAAACGAAAATAATGTAAGTTATGTATTATTTCTGTGTGGCCCGGTACCAATTGACCCACGGATCGGTGCCTGTTCAAAAGAAGAAAATATAAAGAAAAAAATATAAAAAAATAAAAAAGCATAAACACTTACACTGTCTAGATCAGTGATCCCCAACCCCCGGGCCGCAGATCACTGATCTAGACAGTGTAAGTGTTTATGCTTTTTTTTTTTTTGCGATATTTTCATTTGAACATTTATACGCTAAATGCCTAGAACTTTCGACACAAATGTATTAATGTGTCAGAACAAGATCGAGGAAGGATGTTTGCTGAAGGATATCAATCCCACACAACCTTCTTTTTTTCAGTAGTGGAAAAAATGTCAGTAATGAATTCAAGGTCTTGTGGCTATAAAAGTACTGCGTGGTAATTGATTTGACAGTGTTAATTACTACTTGATGACTGAGAGTCAGATGTGGGCAGATTTGTTGTGACACATTAAATCCCACAATGACATGTGGTACTCAGTTGCTACCCAGTTTAATAGATGTTTGATGGAAGTTAAACAGTCTGAATTACAAGTGGTTCTTTCTATGTGAGTATTTCAGGTAAATAACACAACAAGAAGTTTTTTACCTGTAGAAAAGAGCATTTTGCCTGTCCATTACATCACTTTACTTTAAAAAATCAAAGTAATTAATATGGTGTTACAATTGTAACTAATTTTACATTCTGAACTGATAAAATGAAGCATCCCAGTGAAACTTATTCTTATTCTTCCCCTCATTGTTTTGTAGGGTAACATGAGCATTTCTGTATGCCATGGAGGTGACCCTATCCCCAAAAGCCCCTTCATTATCACCGTCGCTCCTCCACTGGACCTCAGCAAGGTCAAAGTGCAGGGACTCAACACCAGTGAGTCTGCAGATCCATCATATGCATATTATGTCTATTTTATATCTTTTGTTTTATAAAAAATAAATTGATTATTGCCATTATTTGGTCATTCTTTTGTGTGTGTTGGGTAGAAGTGGATGTTGGTAAAGATCAGGAGTTCATCATTAACACACGTGGTGCTGGTGGCCAGGGCAAAGTGGACGTGAAAATCCTCTCACCTTCTCGCCGGCCAATCCCATGCAAGGTTGAGTCCGGTACTGCGAATGAAGTGCACACTGTGAAGTACATTCCCCCCGAAGAGGGACCCTACAAGGTGGATATCAGTTACGACGAGAACCCTGTGCCAGGAAGCCCCTTTTCTGTGGAAGGAGTCATGCCTCCAGACCCCTCTAAAGTAAGTGGAATAGTAGATAGTCTAGATGAAGATCAAATCATCTATTTATCTATTCATTTACCACTATACGCACCTATCCACTGTCTATCTGTCCATCCATCCATCCATCCATCCATCCATCCATCCATCCCCATACTTATCTTTTTACTCATATACAATCTATTCATCTAGCCATACATACCGTATTTTTCGGACTATAAGCCGCTACTTTTTTCCCACGTTTTGAACCCCGTGGCTTAAACAACGAAGCGGCTTATTTATGGATTTTTCCTGGGTTTTTCCCGGTTTCACAAACTTCAAGCCAAAAAACTGAGCGACATAACATTAGACCAATGAAATTTTCGAACGGAAACGAAAAAACGCACTTCACCTGTGTTCTGAGCTGCACGGCTTCGGGAGAAAAACTTCCACCGGTGGCGCACGACGATGACAAAAGATAAACTCCCCAGAGAAATACAGTGGTACCTTGACCTACGAGTTTAATTCGTTCCGTGGACGAGCTCGTATCTCAATTTGCTCGCACATCAAATCAGTTTTCCATATTGAAAATACTTAAAATGGCATTAATCCGTTCCAACCCTCAAAATGACACCCCGTTTTTATGTTTCATGTTATTAAATTGGAAAATACATTTCTAAATAACAAATCTTGTATAAAAACATAATAGAAAGAGAATGTAAAGATATAATAAGGTTTTATTCAGTGTATTTTCCTTGGAGATGAGACGACTTGAGCTAACGAAAACGCCGGTGGGATGTGTGTGTGTGTGTGTGTGTGTGTGTGTGTGTGTGTGTGTGTGTGTGGAGGGGGGGGTAGAGGCGATAAGCGGAGGCGGAGGGAAAACTTTTTTACTATCTACGTTTTTTACGTTTTTTACTATCACTCCTGCACACTACGTATCCCTAAACTTTAAAATTCGCTTTCTGGCTTCGCTTCGCCATCTAGCAGCGCCGTCTCGAGTAAATGAATTTTTTGCTCGCGTAACAAAGCAAAAAAAAAAAACGACCGAGTGACCGCTCGTACCTTGGAAAACTCGTACATTAATGCACTCGTAGGTCAAGGTACCACTGTAGTTGTGAAAGGAAGGAGGAAGACAGTGAACAATGACTTTCTTGGTAGGCTACTGTTTAGATACAAGCCGTTGTAGCGCGTTGAGTCTGGGTGAAGGGAGAGCTCGGTAACTCCAGTTGCAACAGAAATCATATAAGCACAGACAGGTTTCCAAAACTCGTGCTTTTTTATTTTTCTTGGCAACAGCGTTATGGGTTAGTCAAAGAAACTTAGAAATGAGCATCAGAAAATAATAAGGACATATTCCTCAGTCTCCACACACGCAGTAATACCGGAAGAATGCAGTGCAGGCTATTCCCAAAATACTGCTATGCTCCTAATAGAAGCGCAACATATTGCATTTAGTGTCTTTCGTTAAAGCCTGTGTAAAGTTCATTAGTTTCAGTGTAGACATGCGGCTTATAGACAGGTGTGGCTTATTTATGTTCAAAATAAAAATCTTTGTCAAATTCAGTGGGTGCGGCTTATATATGGGTGCGCTTTGTAGTCCGGAAATTACGATAATTCTATCCAGCGATGTCTATATTATGTACTTGCAGTCAGGTTTACTGGGGTCTCCTTATATGACCTAAGGCGATTTGATTATATAGTGATCTGCTAATAATCCATTGCTGCATGGGGACTTAGAGTGTGTGCTGTTACCTTTTGAACCAGTCACTAAACGTTAGACTACATTTTGCACAGGTCCAAGCATTGAAACAAATTAAAAGTTGGCTGAAGTTGGACAACCTTTTCTTTGTAAGAAAGAATGAGTGAGTCGAGACATGAAACTGTGCAGCACACGCTGACTGAGCAACCAAGAATCAGTGACCAGTGCAATAAATTTTACTCTCAATCGCAAAAATGTCGAGCAGACAACGTGCAGATATTTCTTTATGTTTAAAATGAAGTTTTGGGTACGAATGCTCCATGTTAGTTTTGTTCAGGAATGCTATTATATTAATGCACGCTGGTCACTTCTGGTTTTAGAGATGAGGAATGTTTTGAGTATCGTACAGCAGCATTAACCAATCCCATAAGATTGAACTAATTGAGTTCAACTTCCCATGAGCTTTTGAGGCTTGGTAATTACATACTAATCATTAGTAATTAATGCCACGTGTCCATCAGCATTCCTTTTAGAACATTCCTCTGCTTGCCCCTTTTCATTAACCTTCTCTTGAAGTGGGTGTGCATGTGTGTGCCTGTATATGAGTGTTGTTACTGTTTCTTTAATTACGAGCGAATGAGATTACCTGGCCAGTAAGGTCATTGCAGTATCTGTGAGCCACATGTTCCATTTTATAATACTCATATGGTCAGACTTGAAGATTGAATATGACATGGCAGAATATTTAACCGCTAGAGGAAATGTTGTTTCAGGTTCAGATGTTCAGGGTGTAATTAATTTGTCATGGGAGAGGTGAGCCAGAGTGTGCATGGCCACAGGGGTTAGTTTAAGTGCATCTGGAAAGCTTAAATTTTTTCACTTCCTTTGGGGAAAACAGCTAAAGTAGATATATTACATATTACAGTTAAGTGTAGAATAGGGTTGTAATACAATACCATTTTCTTGTGTCCGTTTTGCAAATATTTTTATTTTTGTTTATGCCCAAAGCCAGGGCTTTTTTTTAACTAATGTTCTTGAAACAAATTTTCTCCTATTTCTATCTGTATTTCCAGAATATCAATATAAAGGAAATGATCTCTTCAAACCAAATAGTGTATTCATATTCACG
This sequence comes from Silurus glanis, assembly GCA_014706435.1. Classification (NCBI taxonomy): domain Eukaryota; kingdom Metazoa; phylum Chordata; class Actinopteri; order Siluriformes; family Siluridae; genus Silurus; species Silurus glanis. The sequence continues at coordinate 10,401,463 of JAAIIK010000017.1, read as the reverse complement.
TCAATTGTATAAGTAGAAAAAATAAGTAGTAACTTACATGATAATGTATGCTTGTCATATACAGTTTTTAATATTAAATATTTTAAAATAATTCATTTGATTTAACTTAAGGTACGAGCCTATGGCCCAGGCTTGAGGGGAGGAATTGTGGGTAAACCAGCTCCATTTGCCATTGACACCAAAGGTGCCGGCACTGGTGGTCTAGGCCTGACAGTGGAGGGTCCCTGTGAGGCGAAAATTGAGTGCCAGGACAATGGAGACGGCTCCTGTTCTGTATCATACTTGCCCACTGAACCAGGTGAATACGCCATCAACATCCTGTTTGCCGATCAGCACGTCCCCGGATCACCCTTCAAAGCCATGGTGCAATCGGTATTCGACCCAAACAAAGTGACGGTCAGCGGGCCTGGTTTAGAAAGGGGCAAAGTGGACGAGGCTGCATCCTTTACAGTGGACTGTTCCAAAGCGGGGGATGCAGATCTCACTATCGAGATTATCTCAGACTCAGGTGCACAGGCTCAAGTGCATATCCAGAACAACAGTGATGGCACATACTCCATCACCTACGTGCCCCAATTCCACGGCATGTACACCATCACTATTAAATATGGTGGACATGCTGTGCCAAAATTTCCTGCCCGTGTCGAGGTGGATCCTGCTGTCGACACCAGTGGAATCAAAGTCTATGGACCTGGAATTGAACCTAGAGGTAATCCTACTTAGTAGCGCTTCAATCCTTTAGTCCATCCAACTCTCCTGAGCACATGAGCTCTTCAATTCCTGATGATTATATTTGTTTATTTTTGTTGTTTGCATGTTTGCAGGAGTACTTAGAGAAGTCACTACACACTTTATTGTGGACACCCGCACTCACAATGTGACCGGAGGAAACCACATCAAAGCCTGCATTGTTAACCCTTCAGGCACCAACACAGAGGCATACATCACTGATAGAGGGGACGGGACCTACAGAGTAGAGTACACTGCTTATGAGGATGGTGAGATGTTCAACAGAGCCCTATATATAGACCCATATATACTGTGTCTCACAAAAGTGAGTACACCCCTCACATTTCAACGACCATTTTATTATGTGTTTTCAAGGGACAATAATATAGAAATGAAACTTTGATATATTTTAGAGTAGTCAATGTGCAGCTTATATAGCAGTATAGATTTACTGTCCTTTGAAAATACCTAAACATACAGCCATTATTGTCTAAATAACTGGCAACAAAAGTGAGTACACCCTAAGCGAAAATGTCAAAACTGTGTCCAAAGTGTGAATATTTTGTGTGAGCACTATTGTTATTTAGCACTGCTTTAATCCTCCTGGGTACAGTATGGAATTTACCAGAGCTGCACAGGTTGTTGTTGGGATCCTCTTCTACTTCTCCATAACGACATCATGAAGCTGTTGTCATGGATGTTAGATACATGGTGCTTTTCTACCTTCCGCTTGAGGATGCCCCACGGGTGCTCGATAAGGTTCAGGTCTGGAGACATATATCCAAGTTTTATTTCTATAGTATTGTCCCTTGAGAACATATAATAAAATGGTTGCTGAAATGGGAGGGGTGTACTCACCTTCGTGAGATACTGTATATATAAACACAGGTAATTTTTGTATATGAGGTCTATGCACAAAAGCCAAATTGCATGATAAAAAGCTGCACTCATTTCAGTTTTATAAGATTATTTTTATGAATGTACCAGTAATGTGATGCTGAAGTTGGGCATAATCATCAATACTGGCCAAATCTTATTTTATATACCATTAGTAATAAAACAACCTGATTGTTTTTGAAAAAATAGTAGACCCAGTTTCCTAAAAGCTTTTCACGGTTAATAAAAGCATTTTGTGTGTAAAGTGATTGCACTGAGAGAGTAATAATGTATATTGCATTTAGAGCTGCAGTGGTAGGATTAGTTCAGAATCAGAATTTCTTACTCATACTAACCAACTGTGCAAATGGGCCTTGTGTGTGTGTGTGTGTATATATATATATACAGGCGTGCACCTGATTGAAGTGTTGTTTGATGACGTGACGGTTCCTAAGAGCCCATTCAGAGTGTCAGTAACAGAAGGCTGTGATCCAAGCCGTGTGCGGGCATATGGACCAGGTCTAGAAGAGGGACTAGTCAACAAATCCAACCGCTTCACTGTGGAGACCAGGTAGATATTTTATTTGCACTTATTACTAAGCCTAAAGCATATTACACAAGAACTACCAGCTGTCAATTCTGGATCTGCCAGGGGATCCTGAAAATGGTGCAATACACACAGAACATCAATTGCTTTGTCGCTCTAGAAATGTACCTCTGAACATTGGTAAATTTTTGTGCCTTCTTGTTTGTACCCATAAAAGAACATTAATGCACCCCAATGATTGAAATGTACCTTTGTGTCCTGGTATGTTTTAAAATTACATCCTGATATTTTTCCATAGCATTTCACTGATGTTCCACTGAACTGAATTCTTTTAGAGGTACAAACAAGAAGGCACAAAAATGTACCAGTGTTCAGAGATGCATTGCTGTTTCCTGCTAGGGTACAGCTGGAGTGACAAAATAACTCTTTTAGGTACATTCCTGTACCTTGATTTTCCTATGTGTAAGGTCTGAAATCCAGGAAAAACCTTTAAATTCATCTGTCTATTTCTGTTTTCAGAGGTGCTGGTACAGGTGGACTCGGCTTGGCCATTGAGGGTCCATCTGAGGCTAAGATGTCCTGTAAGGATAATAAAGATGGCAGTTGTAGTGTGGAGTACATTCCCTTCACTCCTGGAGAGTATGATGTGAACATCACATTCGGAGGCCTTCCAATTCCAGGTGAGATATTTCACTTAACACGATATGTTATAGGAATCAGTCCCAAAGCTTAATTATTTTGTCGAACTACTATATTTTTCTAGTTAAACATGAAAGAGAACGGTAATACATTTACAAAAAATCAGTCAATAGTTTTATGAGTTTGTTTGTTGTTTAATGAGATACAGTGGGTTTGAGTTATAACCAGTGTTTTTAGATTGTGTTCAAGAGCATGTGAAATGTTTCTACCATGCAGGCAGTCCATTCAGAGTCCCAGTTCGAGAGCTAGTGGATCCCAGTAAGGTGAGGTGCTCTGGCCCAGGTCTGGGCAACGGAGTGCGAGCTCATGTCCCACAAACCTTCACTGTGGACTGCAGTAATGCCGGCTTGGCCCCACTGGAGGTGCTACTCTACAGCCCAACTGGTAAACACGCATACACGCGTTTACCGTCATTAAATCACAGTATGGCATTAGGTCATATGTTGAATAGAGTATGATAACCCTAGAAGTATTACCATCTATCAGAAGCTTCCAAATAAGGCCTTCCAGAACTATGAAAAATAAAAACAAAAGGAATACAATACAAAATCTGTGTTTTGCTGTAACAGACTTGGAAATTGTTTAGTATAAGAAAGCTGTTGTCATGATTCGAAAAAGAACAGCCAAATGCAGTGACCTAAATACAGAATCATAGGGTTTCCTTTTAATTTTCTGCATGGAGAACTGTTTGAGATGCATTCACCAAGTGTGCTAACCTTGTGTTAACCAATTTAATTATGTATATAATGCACCTGAGATTCTACCCAAGAATACATTCAATTAAAAAGATTGTTTTTTTATTCATTTTCATGGCGGGTGCCATTATTTGGGAAATAAAATTCAAGCATATACACAGTTAATTTTAGAATTAATTGATCTAATCATTTCAATTCTCCACCTCTGTAGGAGCAACAGAGCCGGTTAGCATTACAGATAATGGTGATGGTACTCACACTGTGATTTACACCCCCTCAAAAGACGGACCTTACACAGTTTATGTCAAATATGCCGACCAGGAAGTTCCACGAAGGTAAAATTGTGTCACTCTACTTTATTCATTAATCAGGATTAACCGAAATTATTGATTTCTTCAGAAACATTTACTCTGACATCACATAGAGAATCGAAAATAGTTTTAAAACCATTTCTTTTTCATTCTTTGTTTTTTTACCAGTCCCTTTAAAGTAAAAGCCTTGCCTGCTCATGATGCCAGTAAGGTTCGTGCCAGCGGCCCTGGTCTTAATGCCGCTGGAGTCCCTGCCAGCCTTCCGGTGGAATTCACCATTGATGCCCGTGATGCTGGTGAAGGACTTCTTACTGTCCAGATCTTGGTGAGTCAGATGATTTGTTGCAAACTTGGACAACTCTTTATTTGAAGACTAGATATTATTACACCTGGTGCACATCTTGATCTTTGACCTCCAAATACAGGATCCGGATGGGTGCAGGCGCGAGGTCTCTGTGTATGTGGAGGACTGGGGAAGGAGGGTGTGGGACAGCCATATTGTTAAGGGCACCATCCCCTTCTATATTCTTAAGAAAGGCTGTGTAAGGCGTCCTTTTGGCCTTTTTTCTGTCCCATTCACCGTGTCTGACGTCTCCCCTCCTCCTTCCCTTCCCTCCTCTCCCTGCTTTTTGAGCCTCCATACCCTCTTGCACCCAGATCTATATATATTTAACCCGTTTATAGGGTATAGCAGCCTTTTTGAGTAGTAGAAGATACTACTAGGTGTATCCGGTGCTCTGTTGCCACTATTAGGTCTGGGATCTGTTATTTTTGTCTGCATACCTCAAATCTCTAGATAGAACATTTAGTCTTAAGCTCAGCAGGTGGTGCAGAAAGTTAGATGGATATTTAATGTTAGAGTTTCTGTAAAAGGGCTAAAGCGCTCTAATGCTCTGCTGTAAATATGTACAATGTGGTAGCTCAGTGGTTATATTGTTGACTCTGAATCGGAAGGTCACTAGTTCAAATCCCAGCGCTGCCAATGCTGGGTCTTTGAGAAAGGCCCTCAACTGTTCAGTTGTAAGATGCTCTGGATAAGTGTATCTGACAAAATTCTGCAAATGTACACAAATGCCACAGACAAGCAGAATGCATTTTTGTTATGTGCAACTTTCTCCTTTCCTCCCTTTTGATAAATCTTAAAGGGATGAATTAATTGAAGAATAAAACACAAAGTTGACCACTGGCCAGTTCCTATCAGCCACGATTTCTCTGACATCAGCAACAACTTCAGACACAGGAGAATGAGGGCTAACATGTGCTTGCTCTGTGATGCATGAAGCCAGCGATCCTCATCTTTTTAAACCAATGCTAATGCTGCATTACAGGGCAGCAGCACTTTGGAGAAAAGGTCTATCTGCCCAAAGCTCTCAAATGCTGATGATATTTTAGTATTGTTGTGATTTATAAGAAGAAACATTCCTCCCACCCATCATTGCTATTTAACAATGAGGCAATCACCTTTTCTGTTGCACAATTGAGGGGCCCAACTTTCTACCTACTAATTATTGATGCTATATTCATTCATGCTGTTATTTTATGTTTAATGTCCACAGAACAATATGCTCTTGCTATTATCATTCCCTCAATCAAACCCTCTTTTTTTTTTAAAAAAGACAGAAGCTGTCTGTTGTAAAGACTTTCCTGTATCAGAAACTTCGTTACACTGTCACTTAAATGTTCCGAAGTGCTGTCATTAGAGATTTCTTTAAAAAATCTTACAATATAATTAATTATTTGTGGATTTTAAACCCATTTACAGGCGAGAATTCAATAGAGCCATGGTATCTGATGATTTTTTTCTCTAAATGATAAATGGGGAGGGTTGTGTTAGGGAGGGCATCCAGCGTAAAAACATGTGCCAAATCGAACATGCGACCCATAATGAGAGAAGCCGAAAGAAAGTATATATATATTTTTTGCTTATTACAATGTGATATATGTTTGAAATACAGTCAACCCCTGATAATTGGCGGTTCAGAACTCGCAGCTCGGAAAATTTACGGGTTCTCATTTGGAACCTAACTAACATCAAGTTGCGGATTATCTTAAAATTCCGCAGTGGGACGGAATGTTCAGGAACGTTAGGAATAACATTTTAAATTATGTATTTGTTCAAATACTGTACACTATTATGTTTATAAAGTGACATAATGTCTAGATGAATTCACTAAGGTACCATAGAGGCTGCGGGAGTGCGTCCAAAATCCGGAATCTTACTCTTAGAACGTAACCCCCGCGAGTTCCGGGGGACCACTGTACTAGTATGGGTTTGTGAAAATCTTTACTTGCAGCAGCTCAAAGACCCTATGCTTTAGGGTTTTTTCTCCACTGACTGACATGGTGCTAATTATTTACATCTTAACTGCAGATTCTTTGTGTTTACATTTATTTACATACATCATAGGTTAAAATCTGGTCTCTGTGCACTGACACTCCATTGAGTTTGATCTAATTATTCAATGTGGTTCCATTACATAACTAACTAATTGTTGCCTAAAACAGTTAACACTTTTTTTATACAAATTATTTTGCTTATTGAAGCGAGTCGTTATATCAGCTATAGATTTATGTATTTATGAAAAAAATCATGTATTGTTTGAGTCGGATGATTCACATAGGGACGTGTATGACGTACTTGCTTGTTAAACCGAGACGTGTTTTAAATAGGATCCAGAAGGAAAGCCAAAGAAAGCGAACATCAGGGACAACAGAGATGGAACATACACAGTGTCCTATGTGCCGGATATGACAGGGCGCTACACAATCACTATCAAATACGGCGGAGACGAAATTCCGTTCTCTCCATACCGCATCCATGCGCTGCCCACTGGAGATGCCAGCAAGTGTTTGGTCACAGGTACGCAACTGATTAAATGGAAAATCTCGACTTCTTTTAATTATGGCATTAACTTCACCCAGTCAATATACACCGATCTGGCATAACATTATGACATTATAACATTATGACCGATGAAGTGAATAACACTGATAATCTCTTTATATTTATAATGGCACCTGTTATAGGGTGGGATTTATTAGGCAGCAAGTGAACATTTTGTCCTCAAAGGACATCGAGCGCAAGGATTTCAGTGAGTTTGACATGGGTCAGAGCATCTCCAAAACTGCGCCTCTTGTGGGATGTTCCTGGTCTGCAGTGGTCAGTATATATCAAAAGTGCTCCAAGGAAGGAACATTAGTGAACCGGCTACAGGGTCATGGGTGGCCAAGGCTCAATGATGCAAGTGGGGAGTAAAGGCTGGTACATGTAGTCAGATACAACAGACGAGCTCCTGTAGTTAAAATTGCTAAAGAATTTAATGCTGTTAATGTTCATTTGGTCAGGACTGTTTTTAAATGCACACCATTCACCTTGACTGTTAATTTCTGTAAAGCTGCTTTGAGACAATGTCTGTTGTGAAAAGCGCTATAGAAATAAACTTGACTTGACTTGACTTGACTTTTTGACTTTTGACCTGACTTGACTTGACTTGACCAACACAATATTAGGCAGGTGGTCATAATGTCTGAAAATACAATGTTACGGCTATAAAGTTATGCCTGGTTGGTGTAAATAGATAATTATAATACCAATGCTACTGTACACATATGTTTTGTGTATTAACTGTGTCTATCATAATATTTACCTGCAGTTTCCATTGGTGGACACGGCCTGGGTAAGTAGTCCAATACTAAACCCCCTCAACTATAAACTTCATATTGTACATAGCCAGTTTCTGGCCACAAAGCCAGCCTTGTGTTATTAACCATATATACCAAATTCCCTGACTAGGCTCTGGACTCGGACCCACTATTCAGATTGGCGAGGAAACCGTCATCACTGTGGATGCAAAGGCTGCCGGGAAAGGAAAAGTCACATGCAAAGTTTCCACCCCTGATGGAGCGGAACTGGACGTGGATGTGGTCGAGAACTCGGATGGAACATTCGATATCTACTACACAGCTCCAGAGCCAGGGAAATACATCATCACCATCCGCTTCGGTGGAGAGCACATCCCTAACAGCCCCTTTCATGTGGTGGTAAGTGCTTTCTGAATTATGAAGAGTCCATAATGTGTCAGAAGGTAAAATAGTAGATCAGCAAAGTTCATGAGAACAAACCGTTTTCAGATCATCTGAAAACAGGATGTGATCGGTATTGCTGAAATTACATAAAAATTTAAATGTGCTGGGGTCAGGAATAGAAAAAGATGGATTAGCAGTGGGTCATGGTCATTGCTTTGTGGGTAAGGCATTGGACTTTGGATCCAAAGGTTGTGAGTTTAAATCCCAGCTACACCTAGCTGCAACTCCTGGGCCCCTGAGCAAGTCACCCTGGATAAGGGCATCTGCCAAATGCTGTAAATGTAAATTTCCAGAGCTCTGGAAATGGTCCTCAATATTTTTTTAAATATAGCATTTCATATTTTGTTATACAGCACATTGAAATTTGCAGCACACAAACACTTTAAATGCATGCAATTATTTTGTAAATGTATTTTATTTACTGAGAAAACATAAAGGCATTGTTACCTTATTTGAGAGCTGTTGGAGCATTCACATTTGCCATTATTTAATCAAGACAGAAATAAACTCTGTCAGAGCAGCTGTATTAATCAACACATTTTGATCAATCAGAATTAAAAATTTCTGTGGCATAACGCTAAAATTACAGTATGCATTTTGTAATTTTAGGAGATAACTGTATCTTCAGAAGCTTTATATCTGTTCTAGGATTATGCTGAGTACCTGGCAACAATGACCAAATGTTCAAATGCATGAGTGTGGTTTTCAGCCAAACTAACCATGTGACTTCCTCCATCCCCAGGCGTGTGATACCGTTCCTATAATAGAGGAGCCGTGTGATAAAGTGCAGTTACAGCAGCCCTACTCGCCTTACCAGGGTTACTCCCCTCACTGGGTACTCATTTAAGCCCTTGCCTCTCCACAGCTTCCCTTATACAATCTCCATCCCATTCATACATTTTTTTTCAACCCCTCAGCCATCCTCTCCATCCATCCATCCATCCATCCATCCATCCATCCATCCATCCATCCATCCATCTCTCTACACAATTATTTCAGCCATAACATTTTAACTACAGTTTCGACTACCCAAGTCAGCACTTCAACTGAAACCTTCTTTGACTTGTATCTTCTTTTTGTGCATGGCTTGCTCGCTTCTCTTGGCTAGGATCCTCTCAGATGGTTCTGAACACAAAGTTCTCACAAGAAAATAGCGCTTACATGAATCTGTTTCTGTTCCAGGCTACTGAGGAACCTGTTACAGCCATCAATGGCATGGAGCCCATGCTTCGTCCATTCAGTTTGGTCATTCCATTTACAGTGCAGAAAGGAGAGATCACAGGTTTGATTCAAGCACATTTGTATAAATTGTATAAAAACACTAAACTTGACATACTGCTAGTAGATATCATGCTGTTCTTAGCTTTAGAATTCCAGGCATCCTTCATTAAAATGAGGAATATCCTGTAGTGTTAACTAAACAACACATGCAATAAGTAATATTTTTAGCTTCAGCATAAAGACATCAAAATTCATAAAACCAATAATTTATATTTTTATGTAATATTTACTAATAACCCACAGAACCTTGTTCTTTCTGCCATCAATACGTTTAATAATTCTCAAATTAGATATTTGCATTCTTTTTTCATCATTTTCTCAGTTACATTCTGTTTAAATGATCAATAATTGTATTCCACATATTTGTGCATCAAGCTCCATTAGAATTTAAATCCAGAGTCTGAGGAAACCAGTTTTAAACACTGATTTTGTATTTCTGAATGCCATTTTGATTTGGATGCAAAATTAGGAATAATGTGCATTTAAGAAATGATGGCAGAAAAAAACAGATTTTTTTAATGGAAATAATTGACAATTCATATTCTAAAGTTTCAACTTACTGTAGATAATTTTGATAGATATGTTTTAGAGAGGAAATACTTACTCATCGTTTTCAGGAAGCACTTTATCCAGGTCAGGAACACGATGGAGCTTATCTCGGGAACACTGCGTGCCAGTACACTTGGTACAGGACGCCAGGTCCATTGCAGTGCACCATACACACACATACACACATTTACTCATTAACACTTACATTAGAAATGTGGTAGCTCAGTGCTTAAATCTCTGGGTTACAGGTTTGGGGGTTCAAGCCCTATTATCATCAAGCTGTCACTCTTGGGCCTTTAAGCAAGACCTTTAATCCTCTGTGCTCCAGGGGCCCTGTATCATTGCTGACTTTGCTCTCTGAAGTATGAAGCACCGTTACTTTACCTTTTTTTACTCAATTATGTACCTTTAGGGGCAGGGCCATGCATAGACATTTTAAGGGGCAGTGGGTAAAAGCGCACTTCTCATATTTATTTGCATTTTTCTTAAAAAAAAAAGATATGAACAACTCTGACTTGCTTACCAATTTATTTTAATTCCCTCACACTCACCCAATTGTTTCATGTGGTTTCACTTTTCATTTTAACAATATAATCAGTTTTCTATAGAGACCATGGTCTTCTTTATCATTCACTCATTTTATCACAAGAACAGGCAACAACAAAGGAAACGAAGACTTTGTTGTCAATATATGCATGTGCCTGACTTAGGGCAATTTAGAGGAGTCGCATTCATAGTTTCGGGCGGTAGGAGGAAACCAGAGAACTTGGAGGAAATCCATGTACAAATGGAGAAAAGACTGTAGCCTTAGCCCAGGAGCAAACCAGCAACCAGAAAACCTACCCACTTCAGAAAAAATAAATTCCCAAATAAATATATAGGTTATAAGAATATTTTTTTATTAAAGGAAACAATTGTAAGTAAAAATGTTTATTCATGAGTGAACAATTTTATACAAGCATTTTCCATGTTCTCTTGATGGGTGCCAATAATTCTGGAGTCAAATTTAGTAATGTACAAAAATGATGATCATCTCAGTTCATGTAGCAGCAGAGGAATGATGGCATAATTGTGTATTTTTTTAGGTGAGGTACGAATGCCTTCCGGCAAGACAGCTCGGCCTCACATCACTGACAATAAAGACGGCACGGTAACAGTGAAATACGCCCCTACTGAGAAAGGTCTGCATGAGATGGACATCAAATATGACGGCAACCACATACCAGGTGATAAACCACTTCTTTTTCCATGACTAATTATGTATCTAAGAACTTTTATTAGGATTTCGTTTTGTTTAATGTTTTCAAAACTGTGTACCAGCATTGAAGCCCCCCGTGTTTGTTCGGTTTACTTTCTTGGACAGGGAGTCCACTGCAGTTCTACGTCGATGCCATAAACAGTGGTCATGTGACTGCTTACGGGCCTGGCCTGAGTCACGGCATGGTCAACAAACCCTCAATCTTCACGATTGTCACAAAAGACGCAGGAGAAGGTATTTTATATATATATATATTATAACAGCCTCATTTAATAAACTTTTGTTGCATAATAGAATTTAGACTTGTCCTGTGCATTATTATTCAGGTGCTGTTTTGCGCTTTTGTTTCAGGTGGCCTTTCTCTGGCCGTTGAAGGTCCGTCTAAAGCGGAGATCAGTTGTAAAGACAACAAAGATGGCACCTGCACCGTCTCCTACCTGCCTACTGCACCAGGAGATTATAATATCATTGTCAAATTCGATGACAAGCACATCTCTGGGAGCCCCTTTACAGCCAAGATTACAGGTGAGTGTGTATAGGTCAGTGTGTGTGAGGGTTTGTCAGTGTTTAATATAAGAAAGAATGAAACAATCAATAACTGTTGTGTTTTTACTCTTTATTTATTGCATGAATGCCATAATAGTATTGTCAACCCTCCAAATATTAACTATCCTGCTCTTTCTCTTGTGAAGGAGATGACTCAATGAGAACGTCCCAGTTAAACGTAGGCACAGCATCTGACGTGTCTTTGAAGATAACAGAGACAGACCTGAGTTCCCTCACAGCAAGCATCCGAGCTCCATCTGGTAACGAGGAGCCGTGTCTGCTCAAAAGACTGCCTAACCGCCATATCGGTGAGCAGAATACCAACAGTGGTATTTCATGCTTCACTTCATATCTCACCTAGACAGTTGAATTAATAGGGATCTTTTAGTGTCTTTTAATGTTTCTTCTGAGGGACATTTTGAGTGTTACTTTATTTATAGGACTCAGCCTTTGTAAATAAAGGCAAATGTCTTTATTCAAAGGTCTTAAAGGTCTTAGACTCTAATGATATGCAAAATATCAGAATCAGAATGCCAAGTATCATGGGTTGCATATACAAGGAATTCGTCATGGTGTCCTGGTGCTATAAAAATATGAAAAACTATAACAACTAGGAAAATAAAATAATAAAATCATAAATAAAGATAAACGGTATGGGGTTTACATTACTGTAATTTTAGTTTTAAAAGAAGCAGGCCAGAGATGAGTCAGTTTTGGATGGAAAGAAGCTGTTTTTGTGGTGTCCACTTATCACATTGGACTATGCTGAGTAATTATTAGATGAGAATTTCCTAGAAACTATTAGATGAGATTTTTTTTTTAAGAGTGTTCATGAACAACACTGTAGAAAGAAAACAACTTGGAAGCCTCAGCCCACATTTCATAGTACTTTACTTCACTAGTTATTAACATTTGATGCTTTACTGCTGACCAGCTTATGGAGAACTCATCTTTTCTCTGTTTTCTCCTTAGGGATCTCCTTTACTCCTAAGGAAGTGGGTGAGCATGTGGTAAGTGTGAAGAAGAACGGCAAACATGTGACCAACAGCCCATTCAAAATCATCGTGGGTCAGTCAGAAATCGGAGATGCCAGCAAAGTGAAAGTGTTTGGCAAAGGCCTGGTGGAGGGACACACCTTTGAGGTGGCAGAGTTCATCGTGGACACGAGAAATGCAGGTAAGAGTTGAGGAGTTTAAACAAATTGAATCTAAGGGAACTATTCATATTCTCAAAAACAATGTTTGGGTACAATTAAGAATAATCAGGATTTATATTTTTTCATTTTAATCCAAATCACAAAGGGATTTGGTATACCAGTAATAAAATAAAACATTCAAGAATTTCAAATATGCCAGGTTAAATTATTCCCTGGACATTATGTATAATGAAATAAAAAGCAAATATATATTTAGCATTCTCAGCAACTGTGCTTTAACTGAAAGAAGTGTTTGGGTTGAGCTATACTGCTTCAGGAAATCAGAAAGATAAGTCAGGGCTAAATCTTTCAGTTAATGCAGCCTGTTGCACTTGAATAAGTCTGAATAAATACGCTTTGACCTTTTTGTTTATTCTTCAGGATGAATTCAGAAACCCTTCTTATGAGCAAACCATCACTGGCACTGCATTAAACGTGTAGCATTGGATTTAACAATAATTGATATTCATGTATCCCAACACAGTCTTAAACTGTATATCATGTTAAACATGGCCAAAATAAAGTTCCATCGGGATATCTTGTAAAGCCCACATTATATGGCATATCATAAGAGAACACTAGGGGGCCTAAAACAGACCCTTGTGGGACACCATAATTCATTTTATTAGCTACTGCAATTTAATCAATCCTAACACACATATATTACATTATCTATGTATTATCTCATGATAATAGCAAATATCTCCTTGTTAGGTTATGGTGGTCTGGGTCTGTCCATCGAAGGTCCCAGCAAAGTGGACATTAACTGTGAAGACATCGAGGATGGCACATGCAAAGTAACCTACTGCCCCACGGAGCCGGGCACCTATATAATCAACATCAAGTTTGCAGACCAGCATGTGCCAGGTACAGGGCTTAAAAATACATATTGGCCTTTAGGGCAATTTCAGTATGTTGTTTTTCAAATGCTGTAGATCATAAGTAAAAAGAGATAAACACACATTTTTGCTTTATACGGAAATACGGAAAACAAAACACACTGAAAAGCAGAAGGTGAATGCAATCCATGTTGCCTTAAAAAAATGAACCAGATCATTAAAATAGAGTACAATGCACAAGGAGTATTGCTTTTCATTTGAGACGGAGAAAACATACCACACTGAAAAGCAAAACATTCAGTGCACTGCATTTTTGCTGCTTGAACTCAACAGGGGATTGTTGTTGTTATATCTCATTTCACTGCTATCAGTGCTTTGCAGTCAGGCCACACTAAAATGCAACTTTAAACTGTCCTGTTCTATAATATTAGCTCTTAGATAACTGTAATTCATTTGAAACACTGCAAGAAATAAAGCATATTGTTACTCTGAGGCTTTTTCAACCTCATGCTTGGGACATGACTAGAAGTTGGGCCTTTTTCTGAGCTCAGGGACATTTGTAAAACTTCTGTATTGTGTGCCTCTTTGCAGGAAGTCCCTTCACAGTAAAGGTGCTGGGGGAGGGCCGGATGAAGGAAAGCATCACCAGGAGAAGGCAGGCTCCCTCAATAGCTACTGTAGGCAGCACCTGCGACCTCAACCTCAAAATCCCAGGTGAGGCGAATTTACAGCTTAACCAATCCGTTTTGGTATCATAAAGAGGTTAATGGACGGAGAAAAAAAATAACAAGTATAGGCACTTTTTTCCTTTCCGCACCTTATTCCATCTGTCACACCACCTGTGCTTTGTTCCAACCTTTTCACCTGCTTATTGTTTTAAAGAGAGCTAGCATGATTAAAAAAAAAAAAATCATTATCGCATTATGAACAAAAATAGATGAAGCGTGCAAGTTTTTTTTTCTCGCCGTCTCGCTGATTTCCTCGATCTTACTGCTTTGTCTTTCCTCCTTCTCTTTCGCTGTGGCTTTCCTCCCTCTTTCTGGACCGATGCGTCCTGCAGGGAACTGGTTTCAGATGGTGTCGGCGCAAGAAAGGCTAACGCGCACCTTCACTCGCAGCAGCCACACATATACACGCACCGAGCGCACCGAGATCAGCAAGACGCGGGCAGGGGAAACCAAGCGCGAAGTGCGTGTCGAGGAGAGCACGCAGCTTGGGGGAGACCCCTTCAGAGATGTGTTCGGAGGATTTATGGGGCCCTTCAGTGGCATCCAGTCCCGTCAGTCCGAGGGTGTGTGTGTGTTGGGTGCTCAGGTTGTTTGACATTTGTGTTTCAGTTTATTTAACCGTGATGAAATGAGTATCTGTAAAAGTAAACCTATCAAAGTAGTGTTTTAGTTGCATTTTAGTATTTATATAATTTTCCTGCGAATAAAAAACTTTCCTGCACCTCTGTATCTTGTTATGCAGCTCCCAGTTGCTCCATTTTTTTCCCTTTTCTCGCTTTCTTTCAGGTGAAACTGGTACTCAAGAGATGACGGCTCAGGTGACGAGTCCTAGTGGCAAAATGGATGATGCTGAGATCATCGAGGGCGAAAACAGCACCTACAGTGTGCGCTTTGTGCCCCATGAGATGGGCCCTCACACAGTTAATGTGAAATACCGGGGCCAGCATGTTCCCGGCAGCCCCTTCCAGTTTACCGTGGGGCCGCTCGGAGAAGGAGGAGCTCATAAAGTACGTGCAGGTGGTACCGGTCTGGACAGAGGAGTTGCAGGAGTGCCAGGTAAGCTATAGTGATTTTCAGTGTACAGTGTCACATACAGTGTATGAAACAAGAAACTTCTATTCAAGATTTTGAAAATAGTATGAGTAAGAGTGTTATGGCTTTGCGTGTTGTAGCCGAGTTTAGTATCTGGACGCGTGAGGCAGGTGCTGGTGGATTGTCCATCGCTGTTGAGGGACCCAGTAAAGCTGAAATCTCCTTTGAAGACAGGAAGGACGGCTCCTGTGGAGTGGCCTATGTGGTCCAAGAACCCGGTAAGATGTTTTAGGTACACGTGTTCATAATACGGACTATATGGACAAAAGTATTGGGACACCTGACTATCCCAAACCACATGTGGTTCTTTTGTTATCGCAAAGCTGAAGCACACACTTGTATAGGCTGCAGTAGCATAATCTTTGGATGCAGTAGCATGACATTCTCTCTTCACGTGAACTAGGAGACCCAAACCTGTTCCAGCATGATAGTGCCCTTGTGCACAAAACAAATGAAGATATGCTTTGCACGGGTAGGAGTGGAAGATCTACTGCTATAGAGCTCTGACCTCAACCCTACTGAACACCTTTGGGATGAATTGGAACACTGAATGCACCCCAGGCCTCCTTGCCCCATCTGCATCAGTACCTGACTTTACTAACACCCTTGAGCACAAATCTTCACAAGCACACTCCAAAATCTAGTCGAAACATCTTTTCAGGACAGTGTAAGGAATTATAGGAGAAAATTGGGTCTAAATGTGGAATGCGATGCTCAAAAAACACATTTGGTAATACAATGTAGGCTCTCAACCAGTGTAGAAAAATAACCTTTGAATTTTTTTTGCAAGTTTATTCATATGCATATACATATGTCTTGATAAGAGTGATAAATATGTTAATAAGGTTGTTAAAGAGGCTGTATGTCAATGATTGCCAGGTGACTATGAGGTGTCAATCAAATTCAACGATGAACACATCCCAGACAGTCCGTTCATCGTTCCCATAGCGACGCTGTCTGACGACGCTCGAAGACTTACTGTTACTAGCCTGCAGGTGTGTTTCCCTCTTCCTCTCTTGTTCTTTCGCTTTATCTTTCTCTCTCACACACACACACACACACACACACACACACACACACACA
>JAAIIK010000017.1:10356750-10379098 GCA_014706435.1 Silurus glanis | reverse complement strand
ACACACACACACACACACACACACACACACACACACACACACACACAGACATGCACACACGAAAATCATATATCTGTATGTCCAAAGCACAACCTTTTCACTGTAGAATGCGATATATGACCTGTCATTACAGTATATTCACTACTATTTACTACAATACACATACATTCAATTTCAAGGTGCATCTAGGCATCCATCATGAGATCACCAGGAGAGAGCACACTAGGAGTACATGTGAATGAGCTGGCAGTCAATCTCAGGACAACATGCACTCACATACACATAATTTACATCTTAGTTTAGCTAATACACCTAGCAGCCTGTTTCTGGCGGTTGGGATCTGAAGCCTGTAGAGCGGCCTGCTGTATGGCATCAGATCCTCTCTGCTGCTTGAACATTTCTAAGATGGTCTCATATTATAAATCAGGTCACGTTTTATATATAATACACAACAGGTTAATAGCTATACTACAAGGGCTTTTCCCTACTCTAGTTAATGCCTCCTGGATCACCATGAAGATCCTTTCAGCCACTGAAGTCTGGAAAAGTCCACGATCTTTGATGGTGCAAACAAACGTGACATTTTGAAGAATATATAAGTGGTATATATTCAGTTAAAAGACCTAAGGGGGAAGGAAACATCCAGTATTTTTTATTATAGTAGGGATAATGTAACGCTAACAATAAGATAGAAAATGATGTACAACAAAATAGATAGAAAGTGATATACATTACCAATACAAAATTAGAGAATGAACCCATTTTGAAAATATCGTAAGTTGAGGCATGGCCTAGCCTACCCAGGAGTCTTAAATAATGGTGATCAGTATTGGGTAGTTTATAATCTGATAATTTAACAAATAACAGTACATCATTTTGCAAAACAGAGCCATTTACATTACCATAATGTCTAAACTTTTCAGTAAATATGTATGTGGCAGTGGGCATTTGGAGGACCGTCGGTGGAGGGTGAGGGTTTTTGCGAGTGGAGGATGGAGCCGGACACACTCTGTTTCAGCGCCCAACAACGTCGATAAAAAGAAAGAGAGACGAGAGATAAAATTGTGCACTGAACCAGCAAAAACACAAAAAAAACACACTCTTACACCGAGACAACTGAACTCTGTCGACCGCTGTCGAGAGTAATGCATTTCACAAGCTGGGAGATGTGAACATTCTAGTAGTGTCCCAACATGTCGTATGAAAATTAAAATGCCAAGCAAAACGTTTTTTTTCTCATGTCACTATCGTCACTGTAAAATCGTAAGTCGAACCTTCGCAACTCAGGGACTACCTGTATAGTCACAAGCTTGTTCAAGCAAGTAGAGTCCTGTGTTGCTTGTTCTTTCCAGGTTACAGAAAGCACAGATTGTAGATGTATTTGCATTTATGTCAGTTGAGAGACACCTTTATCCAGAGTGATTTATACAACTACCAGCAGTGGCTGCATGGTGGTGCTGGGGTTTAAACTCATGACCTTCTGATCAGAAATCCAACATCTTCAGCATGGAGTTACCACTAGCCACAGATGAATGTATTGTTTATCCTCTGAAATTCATATGGAAAACTAAGAGCAGCCATGTTGTTAAAGTCACTCGGTCATCAATAGAAATCTACATTAGCAAATGATCTGGAACACCAAAATTCAAAGTAAAGACTAACATGTAAATCAGAGACGAAAGACTTGTCTTCATGGCTTTTTCAATTGAATAACTGTTCAGCATGATTGGACTGCTATCACTTGACCCAGCAGCAAACTGAAGGAAAAAAAAAGACCCAGAATTGTTCAAAGAAGGAAAAGAAGAAAATAAATTCTAAAGAAAACAAAAGGTTTCTGAGGACTTTGTGTTTACTCGCTAATAACACCTAATATTCTGTGATTACAACTTTGGTTCAAATAGGATCATCATGAAATCAGCATCACTATTATCATACTAAAATTTCATAAGCAAAAAATTTACAATTACAGTAATGTTTGATGCTTATTTAGTGTGTAATTACTTCTCATTGTGTATGTGCAGAAGTGCAGCCAGGCAACAAATCATCAAAAGTGACATTGCTTTAATAAATGCTTTATTGAACAAAGACTATGGCGTGGATTCTGCTGTGAGAGAAGAACCCAATTAGCAAAGAATTGTTGGTTGGTATGGATACATTTTACCACATCAGGTATGACAATAACCACAGTATATTTAGGAGTCTCTGTGTAAGTGTTTGTGTGTGTGTGTGTGTGTGTGTGTGTGTGTGTGTGTGTGTGTGTGTGTGGTAAAGAGGCCCAGAGGTATACTGTGTGGAGCAGGTGAAGTAAAACAGCATGTGGTGGTCATAACTGAACCAATACAAATTGTCTATTAAGAAAAGAGGCATAAATGAATGAAATAGTAGCAAATAAGAGCTTTCACATATGCAGTGTTTAGTCTATTTTAATTGAATTCTGGTGTTTTTTGTTCTTTGGCAAGGAACAGATAAAAAAAAATGTAATGATAAAGGTGGACTCACTGTGCCTCAATTTGAACTCTAATGATCTTAAAGGGATCGTCTGAACTGACCTGAGGGCAGGAGGTAAACTAAATGTACCATGTATAATATATATATATATATATATATAAATTTTCCCTAATAATTTTGTTAGTGCAGATACTGATTTCATGTTTATCAGTGTGAGTTTTGTGATTTCTACACACAAATCATTCTTTCTTTTTCCTTCGGTCAAAATTATGTGCAGCATTTGACCAAGTAGGAAATGGACAAAACATAAATTTTGCTATCACTTTGTGTGAGGAAATGGAATTACAACCAGTGAGAGAAGATAGATAGATAGATAGATAGATAGTAGTCTAGTGACCTTTGATTCGTGCAGTTTCGATTTTCCTCCACTTGATGGCAGCAGGAACTATACAAATGTCTATTACCATTTGCTCGTTTGCACAAAATGTGATACAAAAGAAATGTTCAGATCGAGTCAGTTAGTAGTCATTTTCTACTTTTAGTTTCAATAAAACATATTGAGTACATTATTAAACACCAGTTTCTGCGCATTGGGCTGCTGTCAGGGTAGCTAATATGTGGTACTGCTTTGTATGTGAAAGAGAAAGACAGAGAGATACAGGAAGTGTAAGAGTGAATACATTACTATAATCTTCCATTCAGAGGTTTAGGTTTCTGGTTGCTCTTTTGGATGATAAGAAAGTGGTCAGATTTTTGCTTGCCCTCAGACCATCTGGATGACAGTGAATTAATAGTCTCTCGCTCTCTCCCTCTCATATTCTTCCATGTTCTCTTGTTCTTTTGGTCTAGTTGATCATTATTGTAAAACATGCTAATAGCTTAATCGTTTTACATGCTGTCCAAAAATAAAATGAAAAGCCTCTGGGAATCTCCCGGTTGATGCCGCTATAATTGTTTGTGTCCTTCTGCTGTCCTTTTAATGGCCTGACTCATTAAGATGCTGTGGATTCACATACAATGCTTCCTCTTCGCTTGGGTTCGAGCATTAATAAGCATATTATTAGTCTGAATGGATGGTTGGTAATTAATACTCTTCAGGGAATGGAGGCAGGGCTGGGAAGAAGAGGACAGACTCCAAAGGACTAAAAATATCCCTCCTATTTATACGAGCCGGAATTCTAATCCAGGCGGGATGACGCACAGGACGGCTCCATTACAGAGCGAAAGATCCAAAGCGTTGCTTCCCTCCTCCTCTCATCCCTCGTGTTTCTTCTTTCGTCTTTTCACCTGTTCATGACTCCATCAGGATCTCGTATGGAACCTGCCAGAAATGATAGTGATTTTAATTTTAGAAAGTGTGCTGACTTCAACCTCCCTCTCTCTTTATCACGTCCTCCATAGGTCTTTTTTAGCCTATATACACACACACACACACACACACACACTATATGATCTCAGAACACCTTCATATTCTGTGCCGCCAGTTTCACAGGGTTTTGGAAACACTTGAGATTCTGGTCCATGCAAATTGTTGGAAATTTGTCTGATTTGTTCCATATGTTGTGTGTCTTCATAAGCTTTTCAGTCCTTGAGTTACCATAGACTTCAAGTTCAAAATATTGTAGTTTGTCCTTCTCTGCTCACAGAACCTGTGCTCAATCTCACACTCTTGCACTAATTTGTGTGGATGCATGCATTGTGTGGGAATGATTTTGCAGATGAATGTTCATCTTGTAGTTTCCAACAAGGCTAACAGTTTTTACAGTTTCTATTGTAAATGGTTCGTGTTCTGTACGTAGCCTTGTCTGTAGCTGCCATTCCTGCATTGAATTTTATATATGTATATAGAGCCTTGCTCAGTGTCCCAAAGTGACGGCTTGGTGTAGCTGGGATTTGAATTTATGACCTTTGGATCCACAATCCAATGCCTTAACCAGTAAGCTACCACCTCCCTGCGTGTTTACAGTGGTTACTGTTTGAATTCTTCAATACACATTATAAAAGTTTACTCTCACCCCAATGAACAGTTTAAAAGACATGTGACTGAAGCAGATAACAGGCTTCTCCAATTAGCCACTTTGTCTAATCTTTTTGTGTGTTGCTGCTTGTTCAGCCTGCTATCCCTCACCACACAGATGAAAAATGCCGTTACCCTTAATTACCTCTCCGTCTTAGGTAGATGAAACATCTGATGGTTAATTTGCCTTAATTCGTCAGTCATTCATTGGCTTAATCAGTGAAGCAGCTCCTCCAAAACCCTTAGAGTTCTCCGGGTCTAATTGGTGTAATGGAGAGCCTGTTTCATCTGGAGCGATGCCAGATTCCACTGACTTTCTTCTCTTTCTCTTACCTGTCTTTGTTACTCTTACTGGTTATCAGCTCTGTGTGATACGACAGGCCTTTTCACACACACTGGCACTGCTGCTGTGGTCGTGGGGGCTGTCAATTTGGCAGTCACAATGGGGAAAGTCCTGCAGGTGTGGCTATTAAGGGCATTTCGGGCGGTCAGATGCCTGTGATGTGCACATATATGATGTCAGTTAGACTCAAGTATGGATGCTAAACTACTTTCATTCAATGTCAAATGAGTTTCTGGCAGGTAAAGACAAAAAAACACCATATTCTCACATTTAGAAGAGTACAATTTGGTCACAGCTGGAAAAAATAGCACATTTTTTTTACAAAAATTTCCCCGGAAATTTTCTTAGGAAAACAATTGTCAGACTGAAAACTGGTGCACTCAGGGAGGCCTGGGGCAGCCCTGATGAAAGGAAATACTGTTTGGAATTGCCCTCTAGGTTCCTGTTCACCAAATAAAATGTGATGTAAAGCCCTCGAGGGTGCCCTCACAGTGGTGAAAACGTGATGAAGTGTTCTAATGGCTGTTCTTCAAATGGAAGGAATGTGATGAAAAGCCCACTTGGGTGCTGCTACATGTACGTGCAAGGAAATATGTTGGCATGCTCTTGGTGAAGGAAATGAGATGCAGTGCCCTATAGGCTGCCCTCAGTGCAAGGAAATGAGATGACGTGCCCTCTAGGCATTCTTACTATGCACAAGAAAGAGCTCTCTAGGGTATGTTTATACATATGATGTTTTTTTGCCCCAGAGAGCTAGATATGCAAGAACTGAAAAAACTTTTACAGTAAACAATGAGCCAAACAGTAAATAATCCCCTCCACTTCTCTTACTCTTTGCTTTCAATGTTTCACTCTCCCTGACATTCTGCTCTGTCTTTTGTATCTCTCTACACTAGAGTTTTTCTCCCATCCCTCTCTCTATTCCTCTCCCTCCATCCCCTCCTTTACTCTTTCCACAGCAGTTGCAGCATTTGTGTTGAGGAAAATAGAAGCGACCCGCTTTGGGACCTGCAGCTTTCCACCTGAATCACTGACTTCATTCCAGACCTATTTACTCATACATGCATAACACTCATACACAAGAGATAGAGAAAGAAAGAGAGAGAGAGAGAGAGAGAGAGAGAGAGAGAGAGAGAGAGAGAGAGAGAGAGAGAGAGAGAGAAGATACATGGATGCATTTTGTGTTTTAAAAATGAACAGCTAGTATTTTTACACACAGGATGCAGGATGTAAAATCCTCCAGTTATTACACTATACGCTCAAAAGTATTGGGACACCCATGTTTTCCAGCCATGTGTTTCTTCCCCAAACTGTTGCTATGAAATTGGAATTGTATAGAATGTCCTTGGATGTGCTAGCATCACATTGTTTCGTCAATTAATCTAGGAGACACAAAACTGTTCCGGCATGACAATGTCCCTGCGCACAAAGCCAGCTCCAGGATGAAATGTTATTTGATCATATGTATATGATAGGATATTTGGGGTGAAAAGGAAGGCTTGCAAGTGTTTAATCCTGCACAGTGCTGTTACAGAATCAATTCTGATTGGTCAGAGGGTTAGAATTATAAACAGCACAGGTTATTAATATGTTTATTTCATGCACTTGTTTGAATGCAGGATGCATTTGTTTCGGTTGTAACAATGTTTACCAGGATTGTAAAGTATACACTGTACATAATATTGAAGCAAATAAAACATTAGTGCTATTAAAAAAAAAAAAAAACATCTGTATAAACATTAATATAATGGAATTTTCTCTAACTAGAGGTAAAGCTATAACTTTGTAGAAAGTGTTATTTTTTTCTCCAATACCTTTTTTTATTCTTTTCAAGTAAGGGAATGCTGGTTCTGTGCAATTTCTAACCTCATTGTCTCATGTCAAGAATGCATTAAGGAAGAAATAAACAGCCGATATTTGTGGTCATCAACTACACACACATTGCATATACATCTTTGAAGAGTGTTTGTATCCTGTCGAATGGTACAGGCTTTTTCCTGAAGGAAATTCCTTGAGAATTTTCTTGAGGAAATTCTCGGTCCCTAGGAACTGAAGACATCATACAGTAGTTGTAGATTCTATGGGTTTAGTTGTAGCTGATGGGATTGACAGTTTGCTGAAAGGGTGCTTAATTATTTTCTGACTTTACTTTCTTTTTTCTCTATGGAATAGAAAGCTATTACGTTTCTCATTATGACCGTGTGAATCCTTTAGTCTTTATTGGAGGCAAAAGATATGCTGTTGGCGTGTGTTAATGTGTGTGTGTGTGTGTGTGTGTGTGTGTTTGACTGTACCAGCATGGGATATAATTGCCTGGGTGATTGAAATTGTTATTTTGTCTAACAGTTTCCCAATGCCAGGACAAGTATAGCAGAAATGGGGGCTAACCTCTCATGTAACACACACACACACACACACACACACACACACACACACACACACACACACACACACACACACTGACAAATGTGCATGCACACCTACCTACCATAATTGGAGGCAGACTGAATCAGGCGAAAGAAGATGGGGCAGAAGGGAAGGGGGCGGGACAACTAACTATCTGTCTTTGTCACCCTATTTTATCACCTGGGTCTCTGACTCATGCACACCCACTACACACACACACACACACACACACACACACACACACACACACACACAATAAAATTACTTATTAGTATACAGTATTTTCATGTTTAACACAGTGACATGATGTTCTTCTCAGGGTTCATGGGTCTGTATGGGTGCCATTATTTTTCACCCCTAAAAATCATCTGACCTTTAATTAACAGTTAATATCTGTTATATCATTATTACCTCAATTCTACTTTTTCCTCAGGTAAATACTGTTCTGTTTTACTTTTTGTATCATGTGTTCTTGGTTTGTTCGAAGAAGTAGCTGTGTGTTCTACCGTTAGCCCTGTAAGTGTGTATATGACTCTGTGCGACTGGTTGTGTGGTGTGTGTGTGTGTGTGTGTGTGTGTGTGTGTGTGTGGGTGTGGGTGTGTAGGCCAGCCGATATCCATATTGAACAGGTGCTTGTGAGGCTAAGCTCAGTATGAAGAAAGCTAAAAGTAGGGCAAGAAGGAGCACTTTTTGGGAGGTGACCGATGCTCCCAGCATGTCTGAGCTAATATAGAACTCTCAATCTGTCCATGTCTTAATCTCCCCCTTTTTTTTCTTTTTAACCTGTGTGTGTGTGTGTGTGTGTGTGTGTGTGTGTGTGTGTGTGTAGGCAGTCAAAATAAACTACAATATATGGAAAATAATATTAGGATAACTGACTTTTCCATCAGTATTTGCTTCTTCTCTAAACTGTTACCTCAGAGTTACCTCAGAGTCACACAATTGTATACAATATCTTCAGATGTGTTAGCATCGAAATTTCACTTCACTTAGGAGACCCAAAATTGTGTTCTGCTATAGAGCTTTTACCGCAACCCTATGAACCATCTTTTGGATGAATTGGATCACTGACTGCACCACAGGCTTCCTCAACCTACATCAGTTCCTGACTTTACTAACGCTAATGTGGCTGAAGGAGCACAAACATTCGCATCCACACTCCAAACTCTGGTGGAACATCTTCCAGAAGAGTGAAGCTTATTATAATAGTAAATGAGGACTAAATGTAGAATAAGGTGTTCAAAAAGCGCATATGAATCATATGGTCAGGTGTCCACAAACATTTGTCAGTATAATATATTATATAATATTATATTATATAATGTTATATTATATAATGCTATATAATCTTATGTTATACTTTAGCAGAAACTTTAGCAAAGTGGTTCTCATTAAGCTTGTTGCACTTTGCCAACTCTAGGATTTTAACTCATGATCTTCAAACAAGGTACCTGTATCCACATCTACATCCACTGAGCCACCACTTACTCACTAATAATACATGACTAATATGCAACTCAAAAAAAGTTTAATTTCATGTTGTATTTTCATGATGGAAAATCACTGGCTGTTTGAAACGTGAACGTGGCATCACCTCTATGCTCCTGATGTCACCATTCTTGAGCCATGCAATGCAAAAAACTTTTAGTGTGTATAGTGTGAAAAAAAAAACCTGAGTAGCATAACAGATGGAAAAAGTTTCAACCAGACATTTTGGGTTTTAAAACCGCGGTTGTTCTTGTGGAGGCTGTTCTGTCATGGATCTGTTAAATAAGGTGTTGCATGGATTTTAAGGAGTATTGCATGGATATTTATTGAGAGGTTACTCACAGTGCTGCTGTCTAACATGTGGAAAAGGGTCGGTAAAAAAAGAGGTGAGTAAGAAAAAAAAAAGACAAATTATTTTTAGTGAGGTTAATGGAATGCAAGACATTTGAACATGCTTACTTTTACGGTCAATGTACAAGTGCCGGTATGTAAACACACTTCTGTTTGTGGCAGTTGGAAAAATACACACATGACAAACAATTTGGGGTCATTTTTAACCCTTTAGGTGAAAGGAGGATCAGTAAAATATAAACAAAATATAAAGGCACAATGTCCTCCGGTTTCCAAAGTAAGAAAAAAAATCTAACATGCAAAAGAAAGAAACAGTATTAACTTTAATACGACAATAGAAATTCTAAAAGACAAATACATGACATATCGTATAATGTTGCTAACAATAAGAATTGAAACCCCTTAAATAATATGCTTTGAATGTCATAATGTATAGTTTACATGCGTCTGTAGACTGTGTCAAACTCGGTAGATGCCCTTATCCAGACCAGTGATTCTCCAATTTTTTGACATTCTGCACATTTTACAGTGGTTGATTTTTCAAGTCCCAACTTCGCTTCAACACCCCAAAAAATGAAATACTTAAAGTCTAAAAATGCCTAATTTAATGAAATATCTAGTTCTGAATCAATAACATCAAATAGCATCAAGTTCAAAAATAGAGAAAATAAATGGGCAGTTTGTTATCGCTTTGTCTCACTGTCACCTTGCAATCTGTGCAAAAAAGAGCAACTGTATTAGGCAAGAACGTTGAACAAGTCAAGAACAAAAAGAACACCATGTTTGTTGTAAAGTGTGTTTATTGGTCTAACGCTTTTATGTTGAAATGCAAATTAAAGCCAATTTAAGAACCTCCAAATAGAAAGTATGTCTTTAGATGTCATATGAGAACTGGTAGAGACTCAGATGTTTGGACACTAAGTAAAAGTTATTCCACCACCTCAATGCTAGAACAGAGAAGAGTCTAGAAGCATATCTTCCTTATACCCTGAGAGATGGTGGGACACAACGGGCAGCAGTTGAGGTTCAGATGGAGCATGGTGCAGTGAGATAAGCGCTGAAAGGTAGAGAGGAGCTGGTCCATTTCTAGCTTTATCGAAGGGTTCTACAGTAGCTACAAGAAGCCATTTGAGGGAACATAGCCGTAGGGTGGTGTGGGAAAACCTAAGAAGGTTAAAAACATGTCGCTCAGGTCAAATGCCTTTCAGAGGCAGACTTTGCCAGGAGCAAGTTGCATTAGTCTGAGACTGAACATGCACCTAAATGGCCTGCGTGGACAGAAATGGAAACATTTTCCTGATGTTGTAAAGGAGAAATCAACACGGATGTGTTATCTTTGCACACAACCTTGAGGTAACCAATGACAATGACTGAAAGTAAGATCAGAGATCTCGACGTTAAAATAAATCACCTGGGATGAACATCAGTATACACACTGTGGTAGGCATGTGTTTTTGTTGTCTAGTGTAAATTTATGTTGTCCTTTGTAGCACCTTGGTCCTGGAGGAAGGTTTTTCAATTTACTGCGTAATACTCCCACTCTATACTTTGAAATATATGTTAAAATGACAATAAAAGCCACTTGCCACTTGACTTGACACTGGTTGGCCAATCACAACATCTCTGTGCATCATTTTACACAAACTCATTTCAGAATTTACATATGTAAAAAAATACTTAACACATTTGGGTTATTTAAAATCAATATGCATGTTAATTCAGCTGACCTGAAAAGTTCGACTAGCATGAATATATTAGCCATGTGACTCACAATGCTAGAACACGTACAATGTGGCATTCTTGCATCAACATCCAAATCACCATTAACACACACTAGCATTTGATACAATGCATGCATAAACAGAAGATTCACAGAGCACATCGTCCCCTTGAGAACTTCCTAATTAAATTGTTTAGGTGTGCCACTCACTCACTCAGTGATTCCTGAAAGCCTTTAAATTTCAGTCTCTGCAAAGGAGTGAACTATGAAAATGAGAAGAATTAATGCCTTTAAGTGTCAGCTGATTACATACTACACACCTGTTCAAACTCTAACAGCCAAATGTGCGTCTCTCTGATCTGACCAACGATTCGAGGAATGAAACGAGGATGAGGCTTTGAGCTTCACCTGCATCAATATATATGCCTGGTTGTCATGGCAACAGAGCGCCAGGTCTGTATAATGCTTGCTGGCTTTACTGGAGCAGTGAAGTCAGCTAAAGTGAAAATATATAGAATGCATACATTTATAAAAAATAAAAAAAGTCATTGAAAAAAGTAGATTCCATCTGAATCCATTTAAATGGATGAGTAGGAAAACACTGTCTTCACCCATCTCCATGACTTGTAAACAACCTTTTGGCCTAGTTGTACTTTGTTTCATGCGATTGGGTGCATTAATGACCCATCAGGTGGAAATGTTTTTTCCCAGTCATGCGCATCCGTGTCTGCGTTCCCTCAACCCCTCTCAACCTTCCCCTGTCCTTCTCTTACAGTCTTCTATTATATTATCGACCCATCTTGATACTAGGTTCCTCATCTCGTCTCTTACTTATAGAGTCATCTAAAAGAAAGCTATTGGCGTGCAGATTGCACTGGAGAGATACAGTGTACTATTTCTAGAGCTGTGAAAATCATGCCTTTGTGGAGGGTGTGTTGCTTCTTAGCAACAACCAGGTGTGAGAAGGAAGTGACATTTCTTTCTTTCTCAAGGCTGAGTAAATAACTTGAATTAACCTGGAAGCCGGCTTGTGTTGTAAAGTTGGCACATCGTATTGTTGGTAGAAAAGAGTAGTTAATCTGCTCAGCATTTTTTTATTTATTTGGTATCTTGACTTGATTTGATTGTAGAGATTTTTATGTCTGAAACCAGTGGCAGAGTGACCTTGCTGTCTTTGTCCTCTTAAACACATACAGGAAATGAAAAACAAGTTTCGATTAAAGCGATTACTGTCCTGACTTAGACACATCAGACAAAACATGAGTAATCAAGAAAACATTTGGGCAAGGTCTGTAAAAATAATAATAATAATAATAAAAATACAAATACAACACTAATAGCAACTCCACTACAACCACGACCACTAACATCAGTGATACCACCCCAATCAGCAATGCCACCACCACTAACATCAATGACACTCCATCAACACCACCAATAAGATCAATGACACCACCACCATCATCACTAACATCAGTGACACTGACACCACCATCAATGACATCAATGACACTCCATCACCACCAATAACATTAATGATACTGACACCACCACCAATGACATCAATTACACTCCACCAACACCACCACTAACATCAGTGACACTGACACCACCATCAATGACATCAATGACACTCCACCAACACCACCACTAACATCAATGACACTACACCAACACTATCAATAACACCACCAACACCAATAACATAAAAAACTAAATATTCATCTTGCCTCCTTGCCTCCCAAAAGTTGTATCTTTCCAAAACTGAACTCACAAAGTTCCCCCAAGCTTTTTTTTTTGTGCTCTGTCGATTGTACAGAATGATAATGAGAGCAGTAATGAGACGTGCTTGTTTTTTGATCAGCCTCCTACTTTTGGAGAGCCAGTAAAAAACCTTCAGGAATGATGAAGCCGAGGTCAATCACATTACGATTTGAATCAGTCCGCCAAATTAGCTTCGAGTCGATCGATCGTACAGGCCTTACAGGAATTTTTTTTTAATTGCTCATGAAAAAAAAAGCCAATTAGAGTTGAAGAAAATCAAATCGGCTCCAGTTGTTCGTCGACGAGACCGTATGCTTTTCATGCGCAAGGTTAAAAGGGCTTCTATACGTGTTTCATGTGCGAGCGGTTTCGAATGAGCAGATGCTCCTGAGTCGATGGTGCTCATCACCTCGCTTACCATTCGCATATTTTCACGCCATTCGTTTTTCACAAGTCGTGGTCGCCGGATGAATCTGCAGCTGTCGAGTCCATGACAGTTCTATTGCCATGCCTGTTCACAGATGTTTTAAATACCCCTCTAATAAGCTGAGATTTTAATCAGAGGACATCCAAAGTGCCCGGCTGTCTTCATTTTCCTCACAGTGTAATTTTTAAACAATGCTATCTTAGTTGGTAGTCTCATCCAGGCTAACACCTTAATTACATAAACCATTAAGGATGCTTTAATTCAATGGGAAAGCGTTGATTAAACTCTCGAAGGCATAATCAATTTCGGCTTGGCTCATTTTACTGGGTTGCCTAATTCACTAGCAGGGACCATCGCCCAGTGTGTGAGTCTGCTCGATCATTAAACACAGCCTTCGAATGTAATGTAGAGGACAGATCGAGGTGCCCTGGTTCTGAAGTGTACGAAAAGTCAGAACCTTGACCATGGAGGGTATACTGTGACCTCACCTGAGGAGTAATTTTTTTGACAGGGTCCTTCTTGTGTGTGTGTGTGTGTGTGTGTGCGTATTTTTTAATTCAAGCTTCCCCGCACTTTGACATCATTTATCCACTGGTGATTTAGTGTTAGAGCTGAGCTTACATAAGCAAGCAACCAACAAAAGAAAGTACAATTTATTTCCTTCCTGCCACACACTGTCAATTTTCAGAACCTGCTTGTCACTGTGTGACACAAGAGAAATAGTCATTTTGCTGTGCAATGGCTTGTGTTCAAGGTGTGTATGAGTGAGTGTGTGTGTGTGTGCAATGCTGTATTAATCAGTGCTTTGCAAGCAGGCCATGTGCAGCTGGTATTGTTTGTTTGCAATTAACATACAGGGCACAGTGAAAAAATGGTCTGATGAATATCTGAAGCACCAGGAACTTGGTGTGTCTGTTTGTGTGTGAAGGTGAAATGGTATGGATTATGAATTGAAGTAAATGTGCTTGTGTGCGTTTGTGTGTGTGTGTGTGTATACTGGCTCATCTATTGGTGAGACTATGTACTTTACTATAGTAAATATGTCCATATTTATGTACACATATAACCATGGTTTCCTCCACTTGTGTATACTTTTGGTAGGAAAGACCACAGCTACAAGGCTCCAGTCAGTGCGTGCTTTAGCTACTATTATCTCGATGGCATCACTTCACCAAAATAAGTAACAAGTCGAAGCAGGAGACAGCCGGTCCTGGCAGCCCACTCTGTGCCCGTAATTAGCGTGTTCTGCTTACAGAGACCTGACACATAGGGGGAAAAAAACACAGCTTTTTTTCCCCCCTCTGCAAATTACACAGCATTTAGATCACCATTTGAAAGGAGTCTTTTGAAAGAATTAGACTGATATCAAACCACCACACAACATACTGCTAAGGAGAGGCTGCGGAAAACAGATGGGTGCATGCTGCACTCTTTTTGCAAGCATCAGAAGCAAAAGACTTCCATGGTGCTGGGAACGTTTGGAGCACTAAGTCCTGAATGGGAAAGCAAGCACCCATTGGGAGACTTGGTGACGTGAATTGGGAATAGAACACAGCCATGTCACAAATGTTAAGCTGACCATCACTTTGCTGTGTGAGATGAGTTTTGGAATATAACAAGCTTTTGGTACTATATATTTGCCCTATTGCTCTATCATTTGGAGATTAAGAGTTTAAATCCCAGCAACACTAAGGTCGAAGGTGCAAAACTGACTATCCTTTCTGGGTTTGAGCGATGGCATGTTCCCTCTCCTATCATTTAATAAAAACACAACCAATCATATGTCCATGTATGTGGAATAAGGCGGATAGCTTACCATTTACATTTATAGCATTTGGCAGACAACCATATCTAAAACAATTCACAATTATCTAATTTAACTTTTAAATAACAGGTTCTGTTTGGCACCAGGTCCAATTTGTCAAAATCTCTCACTTTCTATTGATAACACTATAATCCCCTCATCTTCTAGTCAAGTCAAGTCAAGTTTATTTCTATAGCGCTTTTCACAACGGACATTGTCTCAAAGCAGCTTTACAGAATTTAAGAGTTAAGGTGAACGATGTGTATTTATCCCTGGTGAGCAGCCGTGGCGAATGTGGCAAGGAAAAACTCCTTAGATGTTATGAGGAAGAAACGTTGAGAGGAATCAGACTCAAAAGGGGAACCCATCCTCATTTGGGTGACATCAAGAGTGATTATAGTCTTTAAACAATACAGAACACTGGAGAGTGAGAACTAAAATGAGCACTGGAGTGTAAGATTATGAGTAATGTTCTTTCTACAGTCTTTTACAGTCATTTGAGATTATAGAACCAGGAGCTACTGAGCAACTCATAAAATAGCTCAACATTTAAGATCATCATAGATCCAACACCAGCTTCTCCATGCCAGCGCCTTTAAACCTTTAAAGAGTTCCAATGTCCAAACTCCACATGAAGTGGGATCCAAATGGTGCTGGTACGTCTCTAGATGGTTCGGGATGTTTGCAGGCATCTACTTCTTTAAAGGTTTACAATCTTCATGAGGTGGGACGTGACTGGATCTTCATCCATTCCTCACATCCAATTCCACAGCTATTCTTTTGGGTTACCTCACAAACTCCTTCATAAACTCTAACTGGTCCAGAACTCAGCTGCATGTTTAATTACTAGAACCTCCTCCATCGAGCATATTCGCTCTCCTGTTTTTTTATCATCTACTCTGGCTTCCTATCAAATATCGAATAGAGTACAAGATTCTGCTTCTCACTTTCAAAGCTTATTATAATCTTGCACCCTCATACCTCTCTGACTTGCTTCATACCTACACCCCAAAGCACACTCTCTCAGATCTTCCTCATCTGTTTCCCTCTCTGTACCTTCTGTCTGTTTAGTTACTTTGGAGTTTAGGGCATTTAACTGGGCTGCCCCTCATCTCCGGAATTCTCTTTCAAAATCAATACTAAAAAGTGACTGCCTGTCCACTTTTAAATCATGTCAAAAAAGTCTTTGTGCTTTCTGGTGTAACATGGCAAGCTGAATTTTCTGTCTCATTGAGTTCAAGAAAGAGAGAAACTAACCTGTTCTGCTGACTTTTAGCATTAATAATAATACAAAATACATCATGCAGATGCACTGGGACACATCATCAGTGATGTATCCTGGGGTCATTGGGTGTTTTCGGGTCTTTCAACATCAGACACCCTCGTCCAGGTGACCCAGCCGGGGTTGATCAGACTCCGGCCTGTGTCCCAGTAGCAATTGCCCACGGTTCTGCCCTCTTAATCCAAAGCCATCTAGTGGCTTTCTCTGCGGCTACAGCTGCGGTTCTAATTGCCTTCCTCTTTGCCTCCCCAGTAATTCCTAGTAGAGTGAGCACTTTGCAGAGTGAACGCCCTGCAAAACCTCTACAGCCCACCTCCAATGGCTCACACCGAGTTTTCCAGCCCTGCCTCCTACACTCTTCAACTAATACTTAGTACTTAGCCCGCTTCCTCTCGTTGGCCTCTTCCATACGCTCTTCCCAGGGCACAGTGAGCTCCAATAAAATCAGTTGCTTGGTGGAGTCCGAGATAATCATCACGTCTGGACGAAGTTGTGTAGATGTTATTCTGGTAGGGATCTTCAGCTGTTTATCTAGATCCACCTGCAATTGCCAGTCTGTAGCAGAAGTAAGGAGACCAGACTTTACTCTGGATTGTGGGTAGGCCTTTTCTCTGGCTCTTACAAATTGGATGGTCTTTGGCTTGAAATGGCCTTTGTTGACATTAATGGCTATGGCTAAGCTCTCAGCAATTGCCTTAAGCACTTTGTCGTGGCACCAGCGATAGCGTCCATCTCCAAGGGCTTTTGAGCAGCTGCTTAGGATATGTTCTAGCGATCCCCTTCCCAAACAAAGGAAGGTGTCTCACTTTTTCCCCCAGAGGTGGAGGTTTGCAGGACTTGGTAAGACATCATACATCATAGACATTAAAGGTAATTAAAAACAAAAAAACAAATTGAGACAGTGTAGGTGTCAATAGGTCAATAGTTAGCCTAGTAAAAAAAATTATAATAATAACTATTGTTTTTCTCTGCACTGACATGCATTGCTTTACCACTTCCTTAGTTGTTGAAGTTGCCTTTTTTCATATCAGAGTAGGGTACTCTGTAACTACTGCATCAGCTTGAGTCTCTGCAGCTTTTAAATTTCAATGTCCTATTCTACATGTCCCCTGTACAGCTAGGACTTTGGATCTTTGCTGACAAATTGGAGACACTGAGCCGCTTTGAATAAAAAGGGGAACTCATTTCAGCACTAATTTGCCAGTCCATCTGTGGCTGATCTGTATGCTAGAGGAAATGACATCATGCTCCATTACATCTGCAGCTTCCTCTCTCAATCCACCCCACACCCGTCTCTCTTTATTTTCACAACCAACTGCTCTCCACCCTAGTCTTGCTGCTGTCTCTAGGTTTAGAAAGCATGAAGAAAAATCTTCTTTGAGACAATCGTACACACACATATTCAGAGACAAGATTTTGTTTACCAAACAGGGATATGTGAAACCATTTAACATTTGTGCTGTAATTTTAAGCATTGTACATAATTAATCATATTGCTTTTAACAGAGATTATGTGTCGACTATGATAATTATACCACAGCCATTCTGAATTCTTGAATCAACACTAAATAATATTTACATTTATAAATACATTGTATTTATTGTTAATGGTTTATATTCACTGTCTCATTGAAATATGGCTTCACTTTCTTTAATTGCTCCATATAATAATAATCCAAGTCAAATATTAAACAGGTTTAAAATTGGCATTATATAACAAACACAAGCATAATCTGTAAACGCGTTCTGTTAGGAGCTGTTTAGTTTTCTATTATTGTATGAGTGTCAGCATGTGAATTAAGTCCTGTTAAAATGTATACTATATAAATCTGATTAGATTAAATTACTGTGTCATTGTGCAGAGTACAATTACATAGCCAATAAAATGCAATAAGAATCTAACCAGAAATGCAAATAGCAATATCTCTATATATAATATATACTGTACGTACACATGTATACATAGACTATTGTGTTCAATGAAAAGGGCAGGTATAAGGTAGTAAGTGGATGCCAGCTAAGTGGAAATGACACATGTTCAAATGTAGAGACACATTGTGCAGTGAGATGAGGTAAAAAATATCTGCTTAGAATGATTTGAAAGGCAAGTAACATGGTACTGCAAATTACAAGAAACAAACACTATTAAGGTATTCAATAACTATGGACCACTGACATTAATCTTAAAACTGGACTCAATTAATTATTAAAGCTACATAATAAATATAAAACATTTGTCCCCCTGATGTTTCCACACCACTTTACTCATTTTTACGCTGTGTCCTTTGGTCACATGTTTAAGCTTGTGAGTATGTGCACTCAGTTCTTGTGGAAGTTAGAAAAACAGGTATTGTGGAGTTTGCAACACAGTGCCTGGAAGACTGATTGTGATAACAGCCTTCTACAGATCTTCTTCAGTTAGCTTCTCCTTGGCCTGGGGAGGCAGCAGACTGCCTGCAATCCCATGGCCTTTTCACCTCATTAGAGAGATTAAGAATGTGCTACCTCACCAAGCCAAATCCACACTTGGTCCAGAGCCTTGGCCCCCAGGGTCAGTGATAAATCAGTGCTGAGTTTGGCACAAGCAGCCAGAGGGCATGTGAGAACTGGCTATGGAAAGATAGATTGGACTGCTTTGAAAATGGCACAACGGAAAGGCAGCAGAAAATCCAAACCCCTACTACTTTCATCTAACAGGAATCAGAGGGCTGGAAAGCGGAGACTACATTTTCATTGCCATCTGGCACAGACTGGATATTGGTCCATGCATGTAAACACACCCAATTCTTTTCCACATCTGATACTGGCTACTTTCACATGGGGTTGTAGATCTGAAATGTATTTATCATTTAAATTCCATCTACATGCTCTGTCATGTATCGGAGCAATGTGGCTATATATATTGTACTCCATCAGACAAAGTGAACCATCTCTAACTACAGAGTAATTATAAAAGACCTTGCTTAGAATTTGTTCATTCTTCATATAGTCCAGATTTGGCTAAAAATGTCTATTTTTTTTTTTTATCTTACTTTAACCAAGAACAACACTCTGGGTGTCTTTAGTAATTTGGACTGTGTGTGACATACAAATTATACAATACAATTCGATTTTACTTTTCCACCAGGTGGCTTGAGGTTATAGATGTATTTACACTCAGCATTAGTGTCTCTGATCACTAGAAATTGTACTTAATGCAAATAATCCATATTTCAAATATAATCTTGATGCTATACATGGATCTATTCATCAGGGTAAATGACATAGTAGGAACCTTTTTCTAAAAAACCTAGCAATGTATTTGAATTGTAAACATGGTAAAGAAAGAAAAAGAAACAAATAAGGAAAGGTGCTTTATACTTGTCATGTACTTTACAGCACAGTGAAATTCTTTCTTTGCATATGCTCAGGGGCCCAAAGAGAGGCAGGTTGGTGCCCACCCCTGACCTTTCGGTCAGTAACCCAGAGCCTTAAACACTGAGCTTAAGTTTTACCAAGTTGAGTTTATGCGTAGATTTGGTTTGGGCATTTTGAATTATTTAGCTGCAGTCATAAATAAATGAGTGCAAATAGCCTGCAGATATATACAAAGTTACCCGAATGTGTGTGTCTTTAATACTTATAAAGCGGGATGATTGATGAAATTAAAGTCCTAGTGTGTACTATCTTGCTAACTGTATCGTATCCTAGATCTTACAAGATTTGTCAGATTAATAAAGAATTTCAGAAAGTACAGAAATTATATTAATTAAATAAAAAAATGATAAAAATAAAATCCAACTAGATAAACGCAGGCATTTGTCCAGCTTTGATTCCATCTCCATCTTGCTTTCTGTCACTCAGTATCCATGACGAGTCTTTACAAGATTCCGGGTTCACCCTAAGGGCAGAGCAATGAGCACGCTCGACAGCTGATGAATTCATGATGGTTCAGATGCAACTTATAAACCATTCGTTTGGCTGCAGTATGCGCAGATATAACTCCATTCGTCACAATACCAGCGTGCTCAATTGATGCTCGCCCACACGCTTCCTGCCGGGAACGCATTTACGAGACGAATAGAACAGCGCGGGAGAAATGCATTATGGTCAAGACTAAGCTATTTACAAAACTTCACTTGGACTGCATTAGCTACTGACATTTTATGTCAACGCACTCAAGCGTATCATGGTCATATCGTTCGTTTCTTATGTGTATTATTACATTTCCGATTGGCACAGTCACTTTGATAAGTTGTTAATACTATAAATAGTTCAGTCATGTAAATTATTCTCTTTGACTTTGTTAGCGCCTTTTATAGCAGACTACAGATAGTGTCATCAGGGACAAGTTTGGTGCTAAATCTACTTTGCTAGCTTCCAAAAAAAAAAAAAACACTTAATGACTTCATCAAATAGGGAACAGAAATATCATCCATAGAAATGTAGTTCAATCTCATATCTTAAATACTCATAAAAAAAAAAGAAAAAAAAAAAGCTTGGACTATTTTTTTTCTAGCATGAATATATTAAAGGTTAATTATACCCCGCTAACAGATCTGACTCCTAACTATGCAATTAATCTTGCCTACTCACAAGGGAATATAGCTGGTGTGCAATAACCCCCTGTCGCCTGTGTAAAACCTCAATGAGTGTCTGAGTCAGAGAGAGTGATCATTTTGATAATTTGTTGGCACAACCCTTGTATGCCATGCGCGTATTTTTATTAATCAGTCTTCGGATTAGATACAGTTAAGCAGTGGTTTTGATAATGCTAAACATTTGTTTGTATTTCTAGCAAACATTTGTGGCTGAAAAGATTAAATGATATACATAATGTCTATTTCAGAGTAAGGTTGAGACTGTGTGTGGAAGTTAGAAAGTGGACCAATTTGCACTCTGGTGTAGTCACAACTAGAGGTCGACTGATTTATCAGTTTTGTGGATTAATTAATGATTGCTGAAACTATCGGCTATCTGCCAAACATCCATAATGATAGTTTTTCCGGGTTGCGTCTGTTGGTGGTGTGGCTCAGTACATCCACTGTCATTATATAGTATGAGAGCAGCCTCTAGAGGCGAATTATTGACACCATGTGCTGTTTTTGACACGTGAGACTATGTGAGACACGATGACGAAAATGCGATGAAAGCGATGACACTTCAAATGCACATTTAAACTTTTTTATTCATTTTGGAATTTTTATTTTGAATGTTACATTTTGTTTAAGTTTGAATTAATGTCTTCATTTCCTTAATATTTATTCATATAATTGTTATATTCATATTTAGCACATTTTCATGATTAAGTACCGTTTTAATTTGTTTTTATTATTTATTATTTTTATTTTCAGTATTTTATTTTATAAAATATCGGTTGATTAATCGATTATCGGCAAGTAAAATCCATGTAATGTAGGATGTAAAGGATATCTTAGCAATCTATCAACGTGTCATTAAAACATTTGTTAATGTTCCCAAGAAGAAAATGTTTTTCCCATAGATATAGCATAGGTAATTTGCTCGGTATAAGGGCATCTGCCAAATGCCATTAATGTACAATTTTAAATACTTCAAATGGTCTGCCAAAAATATTTAAAGTTTTTTAAATAATTATCTGAGCCATTAGCTTTTATTACCATAAGTTATTGATGTCAAGCATCCTAGGTGAAGCAATGTCCTCAGGAGAGATTGGGGGTGGAGCGATGTTCTTAGTGGGGAAGGTTCTGCTTTATTCTGTTAAAAGGTAGATCTAAGAATCAAGGATGTCAAATGCAGGAATTCTTAACTAAAAAAAACAACAACCAAGAAGCAAAGAGAGACCAGGAAGGAAAAAAAAAACATAATCTACACATAGATGCATCCACAGACCAAGTTCCAACAAAGGCAAAACACAAATCTTAAATAACAAGACTAATGGGTAAGTTCAAATGTGTTGTGCAAAATCAAAAAAGGAAATGAAGCAGACAACAATGAAAGAAATTTATAAAAGTGCATAATAGTGTCCCCTGGTGGTCCGGAGGGGAATTGAGCAAAATAGGTGATTGTAACGTCATTTATAAGTGCAAAATTTTATATATATATTTTCCTCCAGATTACAGCTAAGAAGTCTACCAATTGTGTAAAAGGAGCACTGTATTAAACCATGGACCTTCCCCTGGGCTTGATACAGGCCACTTTCTATTTGTGAATCTCTTATTATAAACTCTTCAATTATAATTCTTTTACTTTCTCTACTTTGGTAACATTGAAGACTTCAACTTGCTATTAGATCTATCTATCTATCTATCTATCTATCTATCTATCTATCTATCTATC
>JAAIIK010000017.1:10336336-10349430 GCA_014706435.1 Silurus glanis | reverse complement strand
CGTAGTGTGAATAAAATGAAGCGGAATGCACAGACACCAAACACAACTGGCTCTGTGATACACTTACAGCAGGCAGCCAGACAGCCAAAAACACAGCCAGACAGACCAACACAGAAAGTGAACTAGCCAGATAATTTGAGCAAGCCCTAATTAGATTGGGCTACAAGAAAGCCACTTGTTATTGAAAAAAAAAATTACTTCAATTTGCTAGTGAACATAAAAAAATTGGTCTGTGGAGCAAAGGAAAAAGGTCATGTGTTCAGATGAGTGCACATTTAGCCTATTTCAAAACAATGGAATGTGTCGAAGTAGAAAGGGAAGCACATGAAGCAATGAACCCATCATGCATAGTGCGTACTGCGTTTACCTCAAATTGTCAACTCTAGGCTTAGCAACATTATACTACAATAAAATTTAGTTAGAGAAGGACCATGTTATTGAATTGATGAAGTTTTTCCTCCCTGATGGCATACAGATATTGAATGATGACAATGCCAATATTCATCATGCTCAAATTGGGAAAGAGTGGATCTCTGAATCGCATATTTACGCATGAATTGACCACCACAGAGTCCTGACCTTAACCCCATTGAAAGCCTTTGGGATGTGCTAAAGAAGATTTTATTGAGTGAATGATGAAATTTAATGTTTAGCTTTTATGAAATATATGTAATTCTGTACTGTAAAAATCTATGACATTTATTAAAAAAAAAACCAATGGGTTTCTTGTGACAGAAAGTTTAAGAAGATTAAGTATAAAGTGCAATAAATTAATATTTGGTCTAATGTATCCTTTGCCTTCAATATTATACCAGTTCTGTTTTAGAGAGAAATTAGCTGGTAGGTTGTTCCAAGTTTAGTGGAGATCTCACGGCAGGTAAAAGCCCACACACTCTTAATGATGGTGAGATCAGGCTCTGTGGAGGGCCATACCATCTGTTGCAGGATCTTCTTTAGAATTCGAAAAATAACGGTTTGGACATGTAAAATTATCAATTTTTTTTTTTGAGATTTTTTTTTCCATATCCGTCCTGTTTTTGTATTAGTTAAGATTTATTCATATACATTCTTCATGAATAAATTAGTATTCAGTAGTATATTAGTACTGGTGTCAATCTGAACATTTACCAGTTATATAATTAATTATATACATGAGAAGATTTCCATGAGGATTAGCCGCATGCATTCATTGTGTTCTGTCCACTCATTATCATCTAAAACCCATTCTGCTCTCATGGACATGTAGGCTTGCTGAGAGAGCCATTCAGATGTTAAATCATTTATCAGCTCAGTAGTAGCCACAAAGATCCCACACTTTAGAACAGTTGAGCTTCAAACACATCTGGCCCCTTCCCCAAGTGTCCTTTGGGTGCCCGAATGAGAGAGAAGTGATTTAAGATGAATGATACTTCTAACTCTTACATATGAGTGTAATGCAGGCGAACCATCCCTTAGTGTTCCTCAGGCCTCTGCACTATGCAACTTTGATGGGAGGGAAAAAAGGTTGATCTGAATCTAAAACTTTTCACTGTAAACTACAGTGCTTTTCTCTGCTGTGATGATGCAAGTTGACAGGTTTTTATAGGTTCTGCTGAACTCGCTAGATGTTTCATCACATACAGGACCGTGCAATGATGATACCAGTAAAGTGGGAAAATACCAGCAGATTGGAGCCTTGTACGCTTGTGTGTGCATTAGTTTTTTGGCATGTAGTCGATGTTCTTATGGAGTCTTTCACAACATGCATGCTGTGATGAAGAAAAGTGCTGAGAATCACATCTGGTAGCAGTTACTTTCAACTTTTTGGCCAATAGAAACTGTCCATAGACATCAATAGAAAACTATAAACATCTCAACTTTGATTTTCATGGCATTTTATCTAACTTAGCAGTTGAGGGGTTAAGAACCACTAAGCAACCACTTCCCATGATATGATGGGACACAGTATTTGTGTGGAAAAGGCTGCTTGTCTTCACCTGCTACACTTTTCTTATTATCAATGGTGGCACCTCTATGGCCCATTAAAGTATCTGCAGGAACGTACTAACAACGTCTGTTGTTAGACACCCTGAAAGATTGGCCATCGAAGACTATATTACGTCTCTCACCAAGAATAACTGTGTCACAAGTTGTCTTCCTCCTGATGTGAAAGAATAAATAGTTCTGAATTGCATGTCACAGCCCAAATAGCACATAAGCAGATCAGACTATGACAGGAGGGTTTCATATTCATTATGAAGCAGCATGCCCTTTTCACAACATAAGTAAAAGCGTCAGAAATAACAATCCCCTAAACGATTCCATAATACCCGCAAGAAAATTGCCAGAGAGTGATTGATGATCAAGGGATGCTTCTCAGAGTCTCACTACCTCCCTTCCCATTTTTCTCTGCATATTCCCCTCAGTCTCAGTCCATCTTTGACCTTTCCTTTCTCACACTTCTTTTATCTTGCAGCCTCTCACTTTTTTCTTTCCCCTGCTTTTTCCTCATCTCTTCAACTGGCTATTTATTGTTCTTTCCTGTTATTTATTTCCCTCTTTACTTTCCCTTTGTTCGGTACTGGACTGGAAAGTGACATTTCGGTATGTCCTCGCTGATTGTGCTCCTTAGATAGTGCACCTCCTCTCACCTTGTAACTTTGAATGATAGTGTGAGAGGAAGTTGTTTCATTTTTGTCATGTTAATAAACCCTCTGCTAGGCCCTGCTTTTATTCTTGCTTCTCTGCTTTCTTCAGTATAAGTCATATAATAGTACTCCGTATCCCTGTATAGGCCAAACAAGTCTTTCAAAAAAGACAAAGTGATAAAGCAATCTTTCAAACAGGTATATTTAATTAACAAATGAATGTACAGTTTAATGTCACAAAGTAGACAAAATATTAGTATTCAATAGACAAATGAAAATAAAGCATTTAATGGGCTCAAGCTGACGATACCGGTGCATGAACCCTGATCTTCTAATCACTAACCGAACTACCTTAACCACTGAGCTCCACTCCACTCTTGCATAAGCAGTCACTGGACCTAATGAACCAACATGGTTTCCTTTCAAAACTTAATTATCAAATGAATGTACAGTTTAATGTCACAAAGTAGACAAACTATTAGTATTCAATAAACAAATAAAAATAAAGCAACTAATGGGCTCAAGCTGACAAAACTGGTACTTGAACCCCAACTGTCCAATCACTAGCCCAATACATTAACTACTGAGCTACCAGCTCACCCTGGCATAAGCAGTCAATGGACCTAATGACCCAACATGGATCCTTTCAAAACTTAATTATCAAATGAATGTGCAGTTTAATGTCACAAAGTAGACAAACTATCAGTATTCAAAAGACAAATAAAAATAAATTAACTAATGGGCTCAGGCTTGCGATACCGGTGCTTAAACCCCAATTTTCGAAACACTAGCCCAACACCTTAAACACTGAGCTCCCACTTCACCCCTGAATAAGCAGTCACTTGACCTAATGAACCAACATGGCTTCCTTTCAAAATAATTATCAAATTAATGTACAGTTTAATGTCACAAAGTAGACAAACTATTAGTCTTCAATAGACAAATAAAAAGAAACCAACTAATGGGATCAGGCTGGCAAGACCAGGGCTGGAACCCCAATCTTCTGATCACTAGTCCAACACCTTAAACACTTAGCTATCACTCCACCCCTGAGCAAGCAGTCAATGGACCTAATGAACCAACATGGCTTCCTTTCAAAACTTAATTATCAAATGAATGTACAGTTTAATGTCACAAAGTAGACAAACTATTAGTATTCAATAGACAAATAAAAACAAAGCAACTAATAGGATCAGGCTGGCGAGACCGGCGCATGAACCCCGATCATCAGCCCAACACCTTAACCACTTAGCTACCAGTCTACTCCTGAACAAACAGTCAATGGACCTAATGACCCAACATGGCTTCCTTTCAAAACTTAATTAACAAATGAATGTACAGTTTAATGTCTCAAAGTAGACAAACTATTAGTATTCAATAGACAAATAAAAATAAAGCAATTAAGAGGCTCAGGCTGGCAAGACCGGGGCTTGAACCCAGATCTTCTAAAAAACAGCCCAACACCTTAACCACTGAGCTACCAGTCCACCCCAGAACAAGCAGTCACTGTACCTAATGAACCAACATGGCTTCCTTTTAAACCTTAATCATCAAATGAATGTACAGTTTTGGCTTGAACCCCAATCTTCTGATCACTAGCCCAACACCTGAACTCATAGTTTTTCCCATATCGCTTTTGTTTTATTGCTTTTTTTGTCCATCAAAATTTATGACTTTTTATATCACAATGTCCTATTGGTTTAATCCCAGCATCAAGCAGCAATTACAGTCTCTCTGGCTTGCTCAAGGGTTTTAACGTTGAAGAAATATTTTTATTTTTCTCCACCCAGCTTATACAACCATCCAGTTTCACTAGCTAAACTTAAGCCGATCAACGTTCAGGGATTTAAATTGAAGCTAAACTGAAAATTTTTTAGCAACTGATAAAAAACTAGAAACAACAAGCAGTACAGTGCTCATTTGAACCTCAATTTTAACATAAAATGCATTTGCATCCAGCATTGTAGTATTAACTTATTAACTAATTTATATACTCATTAAACAGATGAATAAGTTCAGCATTCTTCATTCGTGTTCTTTCAGGGCTTTTCAGTTTCCTCCTACAGCACAAAAACACGCAGGTAGCAGATTTGTGACTTTTTTGTGTGAATAGGTGTGTGCATGGTATTAATGGTGTATTCCTACCTCTCATCAAGTGCTCATTGGACTCCAGCTCTGGCTAAATGTAGCTGAATTTTGCCACACAGACAAGAACAAAATGAATGAACTACAAGCACCACAATGCATTTTGAAGTTTTAACCATTTTCTTTTTGAAAGTTGAAAACTTTTAACTTTTAAGTCTTAAACTGTACTGTAAAATTGAACGTTCCACCAACGCATTGAGTGAAAGATGCAGATGACTTCAGTAGTTTGTGAAGGCTAGTTTAGATGGTGCATCTGACTGCAGGTTGATTAAACAAGGTCTTGAACAGCATGAGACAGGCAAGTAGGCCAGGGAGGTTTTGGTTGCTGCTTATCACTTGAATTAAGCTAATTTGTAGATTGTATTATGTGAATTTCTATCATGTACAATATATGCTCTATTTGGTTATGTTCTCTTTTTATATTTTAGGACTGAATTACATTTACCCAGCAAAGAACCCCAAAATAAATTGTGAAAAAGAGCAAGTATACAGTATATGAAAGACAGAAACAATTTTGTATTTTGTTTTACCAATTTGATTATACCACTATTGCAAGAGCTACAACATTTTACTAACAAGTGTAACTAAAAGTGAACTAAATTCGTACATATATTTCTGCCAAAAATGTCCATTGAGAAGATTACCTGCAGGACTTTAGGCTTGAACAAATGTCCTCTTTCTAAGCCTTATAAAACCTGTCCACAGTTGGTAAAGGAATCTATTCAATTTAATATTTCATGTGCCATTAGAGGCTTTCAGCACAGAAGGAGAACATTTTTTATTCTATATGACTGAATTATTAAACCACCTTTACAACTAATGCCTCAGCAGTTCATATTTCATTATATTTCATTACATTACTGTTGATTTTCCGAAAGTTGTGTTGCTAGAAGTTGCCATTAAACTCACTAGGTATCCACATTCAAACATATTCAGACCAAGGGTACTGTAAAAAACTTGATTTACAATAAATACAACCTACCTACTGAAAACTTAAAATTAGAACCTAACCTTCATAGCTTTTTATAGGGTTAGGGTTATTATATAGGGAATTATGTAATCCATGCTGGACATTATGATCGATTGCAAAATAATTATTTTGTCCAAATTTCCAAATACAGTGGAACCCGGTTATGTCGCCGGCCTAGGGGACGCCAAAAAGCGTCGAGATACCCGATGATCGAGATAAACGAAAACCAATATGGCGGCAATATATTAACGTGCTTGAAATTTCATTATGTACATGATGTGCGTTATTAAATGAGAATGTGCATGCTCGTGTTTTTGGAGGTTT
Organism: Silurus glanis; assembly: GCA_014706435.1. Lineage (NCBI taxonomy): Eukaryota > Metazoa > Chordata > Actinopteri > Siluriformes > Siluridae > Silurus > Silurus glanis. The sequence continues at coordinate 10,343,364 of JAAIIK010000017.1, read as the reverse complement.
TTTTACACAACAGCGTTGCTGCGATTTGTTCGATTGGTCATGCGGATCGAGATAACCTGTAATGCGGATAAGGAGGCGGAAGCGGAAGAAAACGCAAACAAAGTTTATTGAGAATACTCAGGAGAGAATCCACCAATACTTGTAGCGAAGCAGTAATATCCAGTGGTGCGCTCCGGGAGCGCGGTCCACGAAGTTCTGTGAAAGCAGAGACAGTTCGTGTAGAGAATCCACGGATCCGCGCTATGGAAAGCGCAGCGCTGGGCAGCAACGGATAAACGTGGTGCAGACAGCGTGAACATGGAAAACAGCAGGATCGGGGTAATCCGGGGGGCCGTTGAGAGAATGCGGAGTATGAGAAGAAGGGTACGTAGCGGGATACGTATACGCGATTACACAGCCCGCCATGAACCAACACATACGATCATGCACAAACAATAACGGACCGCGAGTGTGTGGAGGTGAGGGGCTTAAATAGGAGATGGGATGAGTGAGTGAGTGAGAGTCAGGTGTGTGTGATCAGCATGACTGCGACGAGCTCGTCTGCACGGGAGAAGAAGCAGGGTGCTTCGGGGAATGCCGCCGCCGAAGGGGGAATGGCAGGGGGATTCCTGGCATAACCGACGTCAAGTGGCAAATTTGCCCCCCCCTTGTGCTCCAGATATTAGGGTTCAGCGACATAAACAAAATCGACATAACCGATTAAAAAATGCTAAGACAAAGCGAGAATTTGGCGGCTCCTCTTCAAAAACGTCGACTTAATAGGGTTGGCGAGTTAACCGAGGTCGAGATAAGTGGGTTCGACTGTATACGTCTGTATTTTAGTTACTACTACTATTGACAATTGTAATACTACTGTTGACAATTTTATGTCAAATAGTATATTTTGTATATACAGCAGTGGCGGTCCGTGCATTTGGTTCCTGGGCCTTCAGTGGGGACTTACCCAACTTAATCCACCTCTTAATACCACTACTATCACGTCACAATTATAGAAACCATCAATACAATACAAAAATGCAATAAATCAACGTGTGGCATTACAGAGAGAGAGGCATTTCACATATGGAGGGTGAAAATGTAGGTCAATGCTTCTGATAGTGTTTAGGCCAGCAGTGAAGGCTTTGCTGGCCCTGACCGCCCGCCACTGATATACAGTCAGACCCCGACATATAATTTATATCTTATTTTTTATTTACTGTATTTGTACTATGTAAAAAATTTAAATGTGTTCACAGTGCCTCTTTATGTCTGCTTTGGAACGCATCATAGAAACGACCTGATGGACTTACAACCGTTTTTTTAGTCCCTATCTACGTCATAAGTCGGGGTCTGCCTGTATATCACATTTAAGGGTTCTTCAGTCTGGTTGCATTTATGGTATTAAGTGAACACCCTTGTACAAAACATCTTCTCAAATGACCTCATACATACATGTAAACAGCATGCATAGGGTCAAGAGCCTTACAGTGGCAACTTGGCAGTGCTGGGATTTGAACCACAACCTTCTGATCAGAAATTCACCCTTTTAAATACACAGCTACCATTTCCATAAAAGGCTGGGCTTACTACCAACTTACATGACACCACAACTGTCTAAGGATTTTTGGAGAACAACTACAGTAAAGAATGTTTAAGGTATAAAAACAGATAGATGTCACATGATATAATTTAAAAGTTATACACAAGTAAGCAAATAACTGTAACTTCATTTAAATATATGTAAAGAGTTAAAGATAAAGACTCATTTGCACAATCTATTGTGCAAATTAATCCACTATTAGGGAATGTTCTTTGCTATTCCTGGCAAAACAGTAATGCCAGTTGCCATTGCAATCCAATTATCCTCTTCCACCCAATGCACTGGAAGGATAGCACCATTGAGCTAACTCAAATTGACAGAACAACTCAGCCTCTGCTAACATCATTGCCTTCACCTCTCTTCCCAATACAGCACCTACTCCGTCTTCAACGCGTGATCAGATGGGCCTGACATTTTCTACTGACTCATGCGCTTATGCTCACTGTCCTCTGTTATGTGCATCAGAGATGACAGCACAGATTGTTTATCTGGTACAAGTGTGGATGTTGTTTCCAGTTTCCTTGACTTATATTGCCATTCTTTGGTCTATTCTTTTGCTTGCCGTTGCATTAATTTCCTCTGTGCCTCTTTATGTTAGTCTCCTTATTCTTCTATTCTTGAACACATGCATACATTTTTTCTGAATGATTTTATCTAAAAATTCCAGTTCAAACAAAGTGTTGTTGGAAATACATCAGTCCACAAAAAAAAAATTAATAAATAAAATTGTACATAAGAATAGCAGGTCAGTAGTGGTACATGTTATAAGCTTTTATGTTTGTGTTTGGAGGTGATAAACAGTGAGGGAATATTTTTACTTTGCTTAAGTGCTGCAATTCCTCCTCAAACTGAATCACACAATTGTATAGGATGCCTTTGCATGCAATAGAATTATGTTCCCTTCAAATGAACCAGAAGACCCAAATCTATTCTAGCAATGACATCTCTGTCTCTGACCTTAAACCTAATGAACCTTTGGAATGATCTGGAATGGTACCTTTACCTGCACCTCAGGCCTCCTCAGGCTATATTAATACCTGACTTTACTAATAGCTTCGTGGTTGAACGAGCATAAATCAAGTGGAACACCTTCCCAGAAGAGTGAAGATTATTTTAGTAGCAGGTCGCGACTAAATGTGGGATTTGAGGTTCCAAAAGCACATACAAATCTTCTGGTCAGGTGTCCAAAATGAATGAGAAAATTAAATTACAACCACAATATCAATCAAATAAAAAATGAAAGAACACAAAGTTCGTACAAAGATGCACCAGCATCTGTGAAACACGGAATCCTAGCTCGTTTATAAAAACCCCAAATGGTATTGCTGTGTTTTTGAAATCTCTATTTGTGTGCACGAAACTTCCGATCTTATAAACGCAAACCACTTGCTCTAGTGGTGGACCTTTTATCTGACATTTCAACACACTACTTTGCACGGAGCTTACGTGCCTTTGAATCTAAGCCATCCGCTCAAGTCTAGCCAAGCTGCTGACAGCCTTGCCAAGTTTCCAGCTAGAAACTCAGGCACGATCAGCAAGCATCCGCCGCTGCCATGAGCCTTGCTTTCAATCCCTGCCAGATTTGCACCCAACCCAAGAACTCATAAGGATCAGAACGTACTTTCAACAAACATAGCACATTTTGACATAATAGTATAGTATAGTATAGTATAGTATAGTATAGTACAGTACAGTATAGTATAGTATAGTATAGTATAGTGTAGTGTAGTGTAGTGTAGTGTAGTATTTAGGATTGTGTTTTTTTCATTTCTTTTACAAGGATTTTCCTTGCCACACTTTCCTCTGGCTCATCAGGGATATGAGTCAACATCTGGATTTCTGCAAAGCTGCTTTGTAAAATTGAATTGAACAGCTCTAGGGTTTTTCACAAACTCACACCTCGCCCAAGATGGAGATTTTCAGATATAACAAAGGAGGTTAAGTTTGAGATGATATAATTGCACTAAGCTATGAAACCTCTTCACAGTCAGTAAAGGAACCTATTGAATTGAATAAGTTGGCCCGTGTGCCACAAGCAGCTTTCAGCACAGAAGGAAAACACTTTTCGATTCTATATGCCTGAATTATTAAACCACCATTACGATGAATGCCTCAGCAATTCATATTTCATTACATTACTACAGTGGCATAATTGTGTGTAAAGGAATGAATTATGGATGAGGTTTACTCCTCGTCCTATTCCCTGCATTTCTAGAGTAGAAGAGCAAGAAGCAGATGAAGTGGAACTTTTTTTTATTTAACTCAACTCTCTGAGGACACTTAGGGCTACTGGCCTGCATTCTCACACCAACTCTTACACTCCCATGAGAGAATCTTTCAGGGATGAAATATAATTAGTAAAATTGAATCTTTTTGTATTTTGTAGCTACATGTTTTTTGTAGTTGAAGCCCCTAAAATCTAAAAAATCTTTGACAATGAAGACATAAGCTCTTTTTTATTTCTTCATTGTTTGCGTGAATGCAAAAAACAACAAAACTCAATTGATGGCACAGGCTGATTCTTTCACAAGATTTATTTATTTTTGCTAATGAAAACTCTCTCAACTAGTTCTAAGAAAATGCATCAACAATGCTCTGAATCACGTGTGAAATCCGTCCAACGGAAAGGTGCGAGGTCACCGGCGGGGTGACGTCACAACCAGGAAGCTATAAACGGACATGTTGTGGAGCAAACTCTAGCTTCTGTACTGGAAGGAAGCGCTGCAGGGATGCAGGGAGTGTGGCCTGGAGATGCAGCGTCTGGTTCCCTCAGTGAACCAGGGTTACATACTGTAATGTACATAACCTAGAGATGTTCCCTTTCAGGAACTCGAGCTGCGTCAACAACGCTTTGGGAACGAGTGTTACAAATGACTTGGAGAGAAGCTCCAGAGGACCAGGACTCAGAGGCTGCCACACCCCGAGTGGAGTGAGCTCTGACCCCAAAAGGTGCGGGAAGGTGCCGACTTTCTCCACAGCATGTATGTGTCCAGTGCTCGCAGGGAGCCCAGGGAGACTAGCGCTCGCACTGCACACAGACAGTTAAACTTCTCCTGGTCAGGGGCCTGAAAAAGAGGAGGATAGAATGCCTGCAGTATGACGGGTCATGGGGAAACCGAGGGCACCTTAGGAAAATACCCCGGTCTGGGTCCTGAAAGGGAACCCATCCTCATCCAAGTAATGCTGAATATATAAGCTTGCAATTCAGTGGAGAAACTTTACAGAAACATTTAATCTTTCAAAGCATTTCATAATAGCTTTAAGTCCAACACGAAACAAATATGAGAAACAACCCATCCATAACACTCAAAATTAAATACAATTATAGTAGTCTACATGCTGAAGCAAATCAATAAAAAAAAACAAAAAAACACTTTTTTATTCATCAGTTCAGGCTAATATTACTTTTGTTTTTTGCAGTGCTGCAAGTAAAATACACACATTTGGTTTTAGCCACATTTTTACATGCATTCACTTATAGCAGAAATTAAATCATTTAGGAAATACTAATAATTTGCCTAATTTGTGAAAAAGAAATTACAGTTTTGTTTTTGTTATAGTTACTGAATCATTTCTTTTTCTGTGTAGAATCAGATATATATCAGTCAGATATATTTAAATAAAATTTAAATAAATGGAAGTTTTAGGAGATTATATGAAAATAGATGATGATGATGATGATGCACCACATGCTCACGTGGGTTATTTTTTTAATAATGAAACTATGAATAATTGAACTGATTAATTGAATGATTGACAAATTAGTGAACAACACATTGTGCTTTCAACCCTTTGTAGTTAAGTGTGCATGGTTACAATATTCTGATATGTACATGAACCAATTTCACTCATTTAAATTCTATTTGTATATCCCTTTGACCCAAAATTGTCCCAAAGTAGCATCATAGCATCTTTATTGCGAATTCAGCTAATGTGTAAACAATCAATCAATCCTCTTTCCTGAAGAAACCGTCATGGTGAAAAATTTTGAAAAATGTCATATAAATAAATGTCAAATAAATTTTTGCTTACAGAAAAACAATATGAACGATAATTCATTTTCCTTTAAAAAAAACCTTTACATTTCTAACTTCGATATATTTATTAAGTCTTAATTAAAAAAATCTGTCATACAGGTTTATGACAATGAACTGTTACTTTAGAAAAAATTATATATTTGGCAGGTATTCAACAGTTTGATCAATCATGACATTTACTGTGTGAGGAAATCAAATACAAGGTATAAATTATCTTTAGGCATCTATGGGCAAAGTGACTTATCCTTACACAATGTAGGCATTTATGCAGAAAATATGTGAAATAATAAAAACAATATGCAAATAAATTGTTTTGGTGAAATATGTTTCTAGTTTTTTTTGTCTGAATATGTTATAAGCAGAAAAATATCACTTTAGGCCAAAAATAGATTTTTCCCCCAGTGTGCCAGAATTCAGCCGCTATGAAATCTGACCAGCAGGCATATTTATTTTTCGTCTGCTTCCTAACAGTTAACAGTTTCCTCTACTATAGAGTAAATAATTGTTATTATTTTACCGCTATAAATGTTCCAGCATGGCTAAGTAGCCTGGTATGAAGCTCTTCTACAGACATCATGCTGTGAAAGAAGGTCTGATTCAGTGCTGACTAAGCTGGATATGGAGTTAACTGCCATCATGCTACACACTTCAAACAAATCAGTAATTCCACACAACCCCAGCATGCTCCAGTTCTGTTCATCAAAGCACCGTCTTTTTTTTAGAAAACATTAAATTTAATGATATAGCTACAAAATAAATGCTTTGCTGTTAGGAAAATATTTCCTATACCTATCAGTAATTAATGCACTGAAACAGCCTTCACAGCTTCTATACATCAAACAGACCTCAAACACTTGTCAAAAGCACCTCACACGTATAGACTCGAATCAAACATAGGCTGTAGCTATTTACGTTAATTTCCGCCAAGCAAATTGCATTCGTCTGCTTTCGGCTGCGTAGACCTTGTCCTATTATTAATCTGTCTGTCTAATAGCACCTCGCGTCACTTATAAGGTCAAAAATGGCATTTGCTGGAGAGCTTTCAATAAGCACGCATTCTGTATAAAAATGTTTGCCTTTAACTATGCAAACACGTCATTGCACAAATGAGCGCTCCACTGCTACCCCTCAATCACATTTTCCACATTACTGATATAATGATGGTAATTACAGCCTGCAATGAGCTGAATTATAATATTTACTCTCTAATAGTCCCACTGGAGCACACAAGCTGGCAAAACATCGCCTCCCTACGGGTAAGGAGGCTATGTTCAACATTAACTGCAAATTACCTCAGATAAATTAGACACTGAAGAAATGCTTATTGACATGTTTGTACTTCTAAAGTGTTGTCATGGGTGCTGGACATTACAATATATATATATATATATATATATATATATATATATATA
>JAAIIK010000017.1:10324709-10336236 GCA_014706435.1 Silurus glanis | reverse complement strand
TTTTTTTTTTTTTTATTTATTTTTTTTTTTTGAATGAACACTGGAAGCCAGTTCTGCTGCAGTATGCCCTCTGCACTCATACGTGTGTTCATTCAGAGTCATAAAAAGAACAGAACTTTTCAACTTAATGCAACAGTGTAAGTTTCTTTGTTTTTTTTTTCTACTCAGTTTTTTTTATTTTGTGTCTTTAATTACTGGATTTTGAGTTAATTATTAATTTTACATCATACCATTGCTCCTTGGAAAGCAATTTTTTGTTTCTTACTTCTGGTTTACTTTAATTAGTATTCATAACTTCCCGCTCCAAGAAAAATTGTTCAAATACACACTCTATAGACTTCTCTTTGCGAAATGTGCGATGTCTTGACAACCATTCTGTACTGAGTAAGTTCTCAGGGTTACTAATCCTCATGGCTTTACTGGCTCTATAAGGGATGGTAAGATTTTACAGATTTGCATCGGTTTATAAAAGTGTGCATCGGATTAAAGTTGCCATTTTCTATTGTGATGCATCATTGAAACATATTTGCATCTGTAAAAAACTATTTATATATAATTATAAGTATATGCACTATACTTTTATTATTTAGAAAGTGACCAATAATTTGTGCCCAATATTTTATATGTAGATTGATTTCTCCTCTCTAAACTGTTTCTCAAGTGTGTTTTCTCAGCATCGCTGCTGCTACGTGAATATGACGTATCACAGCGCTACAGAGACAGAGGCGTGTTCTGAGAGTCACATAGAATATAGATTAACATGGCAGAGGTAGAGCTACATGTTTCTGGACACAGACCAGAAAAAGAACATCTGGTTTTATTTAATCTTTTTACTTTTTTTTGTTTTGCAAAAATGACCTGTTTGTGAAAATACCATGCATTAAAAGTCAGAAAGCACTTAGGTAAATTTATGATTTGCTGTCTGTCTAAACCAAAGAAATAAAATTGAACTATCTGTACCATAATGAATTGCATAGCATCATATTTTTTCTGTATCATATTCTGTTAAATCAAATCGAATTGAAATGCAACTTAATGCGGTGAATCGTAAATGCATCTCATCGTAATAGGGGTGAATTGTTTTTCAATGGTAGCAGCTTCATATGCCTTTTTATTGTATCGTATTGTTGGCTATGCATCGAGATGCGAATTGCATCGGCCTCAGTTATGGAGATGCACATCTCTAGTATCGATGAACTTTGTCATCTTTGGATTGACCCTTTTGCTTGTAATTGCCTGTTGTAATTGAGTTGTTGGATAATGTTTTAATGACAATCAAAAAAAATAATTAAGAATTCCCCCTTGATAGAAATGCAAACAGAATTAAGTAGCCAGTATAATCTTATAATTAATTTGTAATAATACAGTATGAACAGTATGAACAAGTGAAAAAGATGCTGTTTTAACGAAATCACATCACAAAAAAAGTAGGAATGTTAATCTCAGCCCTTCACAGCCTCTTCATAACATGATATTAAGGCCTGTGTTACAAAACTAAACTTCACTTCTGGAGTTTAATGTGAATGCATTCCTATGGGTTTGTTTCCTGTTGTGCCATAACCTACCATCTTCCATAACAATCACAACATATAGGTTAAATTTGAAAGCTCTGTGCTATACAGTAGGTTATAGATTTCCACTTGACTAATGAGCAAGAAATCAATCTTGGTTACCTTTTGGAATTAAAATCCATGGAAAGCAGCAAGTTTTACTCTTTATGACTAAATGACACTGGGATTTGTTTTACCACTGGTGGACTGTAAATCTCACCTTGAGCACAAAACAGGCTCAGCAGGTAAAAATATTTTACACTGACAACGGAGCTATGACACGGGTGACCTGATAGAGATCTCTCAGAAGAAGTGCAAAAGTCTCGGACAAATCCACTTTTTATGCACGCATATGACTTGGTGTAAGAAAATAAGCTGCTTATACACATTTATGCTGTTTCCCTGGCTGTGCTCCGACTAGATGCAAAACATAATTCCAGAGTAGGTGAACTACCCTAAGAGTGAAACTTGGAATTGTAATGATCTCTTGGATCTCTTGGAATCTTTAATGATTGTCAGATCTCTTCATGAGGTCAGACCCTGAGAACTGCCATGCAACTTCATGAGGCCAGGCAAAACATTAAACTTTCTAATCTGAGGAGAGGCTCTCTTTAATCTAAGGAGAGAAAGCCATTTGTTCAGCTGCCCTTTCACCCATCCTTGAGCCCTCTCTTTCCCTTCTGGGGATATGGCCGGGTCATGGAAAGGTGACTTAGTAGTCCCCAGAATTCAAGCTATTATACTTGCATACTGTAACAATTACATTTTAGGAATGTATGCATTTTACCTTTACATGTTTGCTATAATTCTAAAGGTCTCAGTGTAATTGGAAATATGATCTCAGTCCCATATCAGTAGAACAAACCAAAAATAAAGATCTCAGGTTTGGGAATTCTGTCCTACTGACGTAAGGGTTGCCCCTGAGAAGATCCTTACCAGGTGTTGGTTTTGCGCCAGGTGACATTTGGTTTTTTAGGTCACCTCCTGTCCCAAGAAAGGGTTTGCAAAGCTTTTATTACTTCGAATTTATTAGTGTTTATGATGGTTTGGGTATATAAGGAGATTTGGCGAAACACTCAGGGAAGCATTCTGTAGTCAGAACTTCCCACACAGTCTCGGTGTGTCTCTATTGGCAGGTACAGTGACCCTTTAACAATTCTTGTGTAAACTGCATTGCTAAACTTTCTGGTTTTATGCTAATCATGTTGTGTAACTTTCTTTAACTTTAATATGTTTTAGATTTGACATTTGTTTATTTTTTTATTGCCTGGCAAATACATGTAAAATTCTTGATTATCTCTGAAATTTCTTAATATCATTTATATCGAGTTGATTAAGTAGTCTGGTGTTACCGCAAATCTATGACCAGGAGAGTACAAACTGAAGGCTCATGAACAGATGGAGCATCGAGCACAACGTCTGGGACATTCTGATTTCTGACTATCACTGACTTAGCAAGTTATAACTAAGTGGCTAAAAACATTTTTCTTTATGCATGAGCAGCATTGAGTGGCCTACTTAAAGAATATTAGTTTACCGTTATATCCTCTGACTAAGATACAGACTGGCGAGTTTGTGTCTGTGAGCATGTGTAGTGGCTATCACTGACTTAGCAGATCAAGTGACTTAATCAATTATTCTTTATGAATGAGCAAGCATTGAGCGACTTACTTAAAGAATATTAGTTTACCGTTATATCCTCTGACTAAGATACAGACTGGCCAATGTGCCTTTTTTTCTGTTTTATTTTTATCCTTAAATCTATTCCTTTTTATGCTGAAATGCTGGACAGTCGTACAAAGCATTTCACTGCATGTCGTACTCTGTATGTATGTGTATGTGACAAATAAAATTAGATTTGATTTGTTTTAAGACTAACACACAGCATACCAGTGGATTCCACCTTTGGGCCATTGGGTGGGTAACCATACAGAACGAATATGCAAAAACTTTATTTATATATTACGTCAGATATGAGCACAAATCCGAAAGCAAATATAAGTGCAAAGTGTTTCAATGAAACCATGCACTTTCTGGACTCATAGCTTATTAACAGAGGAAGACCAGAAGCCATTGCAATGAATAACAACTGGGACCATTACTGCTTGTGCAGAGAGAGTTGATCAGGTTGTTGATTGTGGCCTGTGGAAGGTTGGTCCACTCCTTTTCAATGGCTCTGAAAGTTGCTGGATATTGGCAGGAACTGGATCACGCTGCCGTATACACAGACGAGGACAACGAGCATGCAGATGAGCTTCCCTGAGACACTTTCTGACAGTGTGTCAGCAGAAATTAGTCTTTGGTTATGCAAACCGATTGTTGCAGCAGCTGTCCGGGTGGCTGGTCTCAGACAATCTTGGAGGTGAAGATGCTGGATGTGGAGGTCCTGGGCTGGTGTGGTTACACGTGGTCTGCGGTTGTGAGGTTGGTAGGATGTACTGGCAAATTCTCTGAAACACCTTTGGAGACGGCTTATAGTAGAGAAATGAACATTCAATTCACGGGCAACAGCTCTGGTAGACATTCCACTTGCACGCTCAATTGCAATTGCATGCCAATTGCACGCTCCCTCAAAACTTGCGACATCTGTAGCATTGTGCTGTGTGATAAAACTGCACATTTTAGAGTGACCTTTTACATCAGTATATGTACGTTTATCCTTAGTAACTGCCTGGTCAGGCTTGCAGTGAGTTTATTTGATTTGGCCATACCCACTTTGGGTTTGAAGCTGAATACAGATGCAGATACAAATTCTTGCACTAATAAACATATATAAATATGTGTATAAAGAAAGTGCTATTGAGTTACACCCCTGATGTGAGTTGGTCTGGAAAAAAACATCAGATTTTGCTAGGGATGAATTCAATTGATCATAACTAGTTCAATGCTGTCCAGCCAGCCATTTTTTTTTTTTTTTTTAACCCATGATTTTGTTTCTAGTGTGTATGCTTGTGTGTAAGTGTGTGTATGTACACTATGCACAGTGCCACAGGCAAGGAAAGACCTCTTCTGGCTCATGCTTGTATATTAAAGGTTTACAGATGGAATGAAGTACACAGCTGCAGGCCATGTTTTTTTATTTTAAGGCCACCGTCTCAGGGATAAACAACCACAGAAAATCCATGGATGAATAGATGAGAGTTGACTAGCAAGGGAAACAAATTTGACAAATTGGATTTAAATTGAGGGGTGCTTAATCATGTGGGAGAAAAAAGGAGATAATAAGAAACTATTTCCATTTATGTAGGGTAATAAAAATATAATGGATAAAAATAAATAAAATATATTTATTTGATATAAAAATTTTCAGTTTACATCTAAATACATTTAGTACTGTAAATATATTGAATATATTCAAATATGTAGTTCTTCCCCAAACTGGTCCCACAAAGGTGAAGACACACAGTTGTCTCCAGTGGCTTGAACATTTACCACCACTTATACTAGGAGACCCAAACGTGTTCCAGCATGACAGTGCCCCTGTGCAGAAAGCAAACTCCATTAAGATATGCTTAATGGAGTTGGAGGAGAAGATCTCAAATGACCTGCTATAGAGCTTTGACTTCAACACAACAAAATCTAGTAGAACATCTTCCCAGAAAAGTCTGGGCTAATTCTAACATCCAACACCAAAAGGTATTAATTGAACAGCTCGGATGACTGTGAGGGCAACGGCATATGATATCCATTATTTTTATCTTTATCAGACTGTCCACTAAGACCTTCCACAACATGTATGGGGAGGGGGAGTGATTCTGGAGAGTCCATTCCCTTCAGGATAGAAATGTTTCATCAAATGATAAAGGTTATCAGTCAGAATAACTTTATATTGATTTGCACTGACGCTTCCCTCTAAGGGGAAACAAGAAGACCAGCCATGCCATCAAAAGAAATACTCGTCCCCTATAGCGGTTTCTCTTTTGTTATAGTTGTCATATATTTCATATTTAGACAAGATGAAAATTAGATTTTGTTGTATTTTAGTCATAGTTCAGGATCTCTTCTGTACGTTGTGTATTCTTCAGTACACACAGTATATATATACATAAACAGATACATATATGCGTGTGTGTGTGTGCGTGTGTGTGTGGCCGCCAGGCAAAATGGGCTTGCTTTGCTTTGGCGATTTGTTTAAAACAGGACAGGAGAACAATTTAGCACAGGAGACTTGACAAATGCATCATGCCGTGAACGTGCTGGGAAAGTCCAATTACTCTCTCATACTCTGGCTCTCTCATCTCAATAAATATCCCAAATTACAATCTCAATTATTTGTTCTAAGAGATTCTACAGTATGTGTGTAATGCAAAACATTTCAACAGTACTGAAACAGCCTATAATGTATGTGCTGCAGATTTAATCCTGAATACTGAATGCCACAGTGTGGCAAGGCAAAAAACAAAAAAAAGTATTGAATATACATAACTACACCCCAGTCAAAGTCTCGGAAAGAAGATTGAAACCTCATTACCAGCACAGCTTTGTGCGAATTAATTTGACCTCCCCGCTTAAATGAGTGCCTATAATCGATAAATGTCTTTAGCAATACATTCCCTAACAAGAAATTAACCAGAGTCTGCTCAGCTCTGTATGATTCCCAGATCTCAATTATGTCCTATTAAATGTACAGATTAATGGCATTTGAAAAAGAATTGGGGTTTTTCATTTTCACACACAAGAAAAAACAAACAAAAAACACGAACTACTGTGTTGTTGTTTCACTGTGTATCAGTGCGTTTTAAAGAATATGTACAATATAGACACCTGACCATCACACATACAGTACTTGCCCTTTGTAACCGTACCGTTCCAGATTTACTCCCAACTTTGCTGTTATAAAGAGCTCATTTTTTGTATTTAGAGGGGCTTTGTGTCCATAAAGCAAAGTTTTCACTCCCTTTTGGCCTTTTGATATGGCTGAGACACACTGAGACGTCTTTTTTATTCAACAAATTATCAAAAACGCTCTCCAAAGTGGATATACTTGTAAAAATGCCGATTCAGCATTGCAATGTTTTAAAAAGCCGGAAATTAAACAAATGCTAAATTGACGCGGGTTGAAATGTGTTAGTGTGCACAGTACAGGGAAGTAACACGTTTCAGTGTGGAAAAGCAACTTTTGGGAAACTATTGAAAACGAAAGTTTGGACACGGAAAACTCTGTTTTATATGTATCCAGATAAGAGTAGACGTAGCCTTAGTAGATCAGTCTGCTGTTGGTGCAGTCAGTGTTTCAGTTTATCCAAAGGTGTTTAGTGAGGTTAAGGTCAGGGCTCGGTAAAGGACAATCGAATTATTTTCCCTAAAACTTGGCACACCATGTTTTTATCGAGCTCAGGGGAATTGTCAATGTCAGGTTTAGGCCTATTATAGTGAAAGGAAAGTTTGTGGCATTATGAGTGTGATGGTCAGGGATCTTTATAAGTTTGGCTATATAGTGTGTGTTTCTAACACATTACCATCTCATTCTCAATAATTTGTATTGCCAACACTTTATACAATCTAAGACTGATAATAAAACATCTCAACCTAAATACGAGCATCAAAAGAGTCAAAATGAATACTTTCTGTCATTCGATATTAGAAGGCAGAAGAAGAAAGACATGAAATGTTAGCTATTTAGCTTAATGTATTATAACAACATATAAAAATCTTTGCAAATAATCAAACAGAGCATTAAGGTAAAGTTATAGTTTATTTACAATGCTTACAATTCTTTAAAATGCAGGCACAAATTGATTCTTAGATGTTCATTTCTGTTTCAGTAAAAGGCACTTTTCTACAAGGTTTTGCCCCTTGGAGACACCTCAGAGGGAGAACCCAACACACTGGCCAATAAACTTTTTTTTCCATGCAAAACCCATTTACATATACTCACCATTCATCCTTCACAGCTCGTAAGGGCTTAACATCATGTGTTGTCCAATCAGCATTGATTATTCATCCTATTAAAACACAATGTGAGAATCTGTCATAGGCACCCCGAGATGCCTGGTTTCTCTGAGGGTCTAGTATCGCTGTGTCAGGGGAAAATAACAGTATGAGGTAAATAAATGAACAGCATGATACTACACTGAGATATCTGATCATTTGTTTTGCTGAAATATTGCATTCCGCAATGATGATGAAAATTATAGACTCTCCGGTACACATTTCATTGCCAATCTCAGGGGAAGTTGGGTTTGTGCTGCAAAATGTCTAAATGATGGTCTATAGACTTCAGCACATTGTTGGGATAAAATGATGAAGCAAACAATAATGCACAGGGAAGTAGAAACAGTTTATTTTGTTCCCTGTTTACAAAAGTAATCAGGGACCATTAAATAAATCGATGGTTGAGGATGGAAAATCCAGCATGTCTGCATAAAAAAAAACAACAACAGTCTCATTCGAGTTTCCTGCAATTCCAGCTACCAACATTTCTATTAATTGTCGCTAACTCCTTGATACTGGCAGAGGTATGATCTGCACTTCACCGCGGAAAAAGAAATCCATTTTTATCTTGTCACGTGTACCAGAACCAGCGTTCGGGGCGAAATTCATGCAAACACGCTTTCCCCATTATACTCTCATCAGTGAATGTTCCAGCATGACAGGCTGTTTAAGAAACACAGTTGGGTTCTAATGATGTGGGGCCGTGCGCTGTAGATTTGCTTTGACACCAGAAATCTCCATCGAGTCCATTAGACTGCCAGTCCGTCTAGCAATTCATGTTCCCCAGGACTAATGGTATAGCATGTGGGCAGGGTATGGACACACAAACAATGCACAAATCTTGTTAAGAGCTTGCCTAGCTTAGACTTGCTCTGTCAATCTCAAAGTTAAATCATGGTTCTCGTTTTGTAAATACGCTCCAATGTGTATAGTGCAAATGTTTGCAATCTTTAAGGTTAAAATGATGAAATCGACATCGGGGCCAGGTTTTATAGCCATTTCTTCTTATTGCAGGTAGCAAACAATGTACGCTACATGTATATAAGTTTGTAGGCTCCTGTTCATAAGATTTATATGTCGTTTCTGAACATCCCATTCCATATGCAGTCCCTGTCTGCTGTCTCTACTTTTCCAGATGTTTAACTAGATCTTGGAGTGTGCTTGTGCAGATTTGTCCTCATTTAGCCACTAGGATGTTATTAAGTCAGCTGCTGATTCAGTGTGAGGAATGCAGTTAACATTTTAATTCATCCCAAAGGTGTTCAATACGGTTGAGGTCAGATCTCTATAGCAGCCTACTCAAAATGTTTTACTCCAACTAATGGAAACCACATCTTCATGGAGTTGCTTAGGGGGTTTGTCATGCTGGAACTCCTAGCATCCAAAGGCTTCCAATACAATTGTGTCTCTTTAACTTTGTGGAAATAGTATAGGAACAGCATTTGGATGGAAAAGTCAGGTGTCCCAATACTTTTGTCCATATAGAGTATTTTCAAGTCAAGTCAAGTCAAGTCAAGAGGCTTTTATTGTCATTTCTACTATACACAGTGGTACACAGTACATAGTAAAAACGAGACAACGTTCCTCCGGAACCCTGGTGCTACACTACCAACATAGAGCTACAACACAACACAAGCTACATAAAGTGCATCGAGTGCAACCTAGTGCAAACAGTGCAGACAAAAAACAGTACAGACAGACAGAAAACACAAGACAACACAAGACAAGACACAAAACCCGATATAGCGCCGACCAGTAAACCTACTGTATACTTTGATTATACAGTACTGTGATATTTTAGGACATTAGTGAGGATTGTGTGTGTGTGTGTGTGTGTGTGTGTGTGTGTGTGTGTGTGTGTCTGTGTGTGTGTGTAGAGTGATAATGAAAATCGTTGGAAAATAGTATAGAGAGAAAAGAAGCTCTTGTTTTTTCAGGTGTTAGCATCAAACCCTGACAGTCACCCCTTATATTTGAGATTGTTGCCTTAGCAACTTCCTCTAGTGATGTCATGAGAATACCATAAATGCAACCCCAACCAACAAATTAGCACAAACTATTAAACACATCACAAACATTTCACTATAACGCGTTTTCGTTTAATTAGTCTCGTAACATTGTATTAACTATCGCGTGCAAACACGGGGCAGGCGTTCCGCCGAGCTAATAAAGATAAATGCCGGCGGACTCGATTGCTGTAATATTTTGGCTGTTTGAGTTTAATGGGTTTTTGGCAGAATGCGGTTTTGTAGATAAACAGTGCAATAAAGGGTTGACATTTTAAATGTTCCCATTCCATTAATGCATTTACATTAGCTCTTTTAGGTGACACTTTTGTCCAAATCGGTGTACAATTGAGACAAGATTCAGCAAAGCAGTTTTTAATCTTGGATTGGTATCACAAAGCCTTTTTCGCAAGTGGGCATCCAAAGGTTTGCACTGAACCCTAAATACAAGGGATTGTTTCTTCTATGCGAAGACCAAAAAACTAAACAAAAACAAACTCCACTACAAATACCATCAGCTGATAAATCATTAACACCATTACAGTTTTAAGTAGTGTGTTCGTGTCAGTGGACAAATAACACGAGCCATGTAGTTTAGTAAAAGATACAGCAGGTAAAATATGACTCCAGAAAAAGTAAAAGTGCAGCCTTTAAACTTTCACTTGAGTAAAAATACAAAAGTATTTGCCTTCAAAAGTACTTACTGTAAGTATCCAAAGTACTATGATTTATTATGGCTATAATGTTCCTACAGTATTATCATTCTTTTCACAAGATTCTTAATCAACTCAGTTTATGTGAAAAGACTCTAATGTTACTCTTAGCACATAAATCTATTAATTCAATGATATTAATGAGTCAAACACTGATTGATATATATTAAAATTATCATGAGCCCAAAACCTTCTTTTCAACTATTTAAAAAAGAAATCACGCAAATAACGGGTGTTGTGGTGAGTTCGAGTCAGGCGGTTCTTCCATCATTTATTAGTCTCACAATGTTCTGCTTGCTATTAAACTGATGCTCAACTGTATGTTAGTGATAAGTAGATAACACCAAGAGGCAATCAAACCAAGTTCAAAACTTGTAAATAAAAAGGAACGACTGATTTCACAAAATGTAGTTGAGTAAAAAGTCAAATATTTGACTTGTTGTGAAGTTAAAGTAAAAGTATCCCCGAATGGAAATGCTTAAAATAGTAAAGTACAAATATGCGAAAATGCTACTTAAATACAGTAACAAATTACATTTACTTTGCTATTGTCCACTGGCTTGTGGAACCTCGATACCTTGACACTCGTGACTTTTCATTTGGAACCGGACTAAGAGTAACTCGTGAAAAATCTGATCGCAAGTGGCTCAAAAGTTTGGAGTAACATTTTAAAACTACTAATAGTTTGTACTAATAAATTACATAAGAATGTTTAAAAAACTATTTTATTATTGTATTATTCATTTAAAGTAGTAAATAAAACATTTATGACAAATAATTTACAATTTGTCTTGAATTTACACTACAGCACAAATTCCCCTTGAGAAAGGAACCATCAAAAGGAGAGTCAAAACCTTACGATTTTTTTGTTACTCGCAAGGGGTCATAAAACGTAACCCCCGCGATAATCGAGGTTGCACTGTATTGGAAAAACATTTTGGAATGTGGATGCTTTAATGATGTTGTAATGGTCCCTAAAGGTGCCGTATGATCTACAAGTTGTCAAATGTGTTCAGTTGGTCCTTAAACCACTATGTCGCCCACATCAAGCCAAAGGGAACATTACAGTTTCCATTAAAAAATTAACACTATTCCCATTACAATTCTTAAAACCAATATATATTATAGTTCGTTTTATAAATAACTTTTTTTTCCTCACAGAGATGAAAATACTTACAGCATACACACGACGTCTCGAGTTTAATGCAGCATAGACTCGTCAGACTAGTGTTGCTTCGGAGAAATGTAGAAATCATCATCATCATCATTATCATCAATATCTCTCTCTCTCTCTCTCTCTCTCTCTCTCTCTCTCTCTCTCTCT
>JAAIIK010000017.1:10268759-10324699 GCA_014706435.1 Silurus glanis | reverse complement strand
TTTTTTTCTGCCTGCTGCAGTAAGCGTGGGCTAATTAGGCTTGTGTGAGGATCCTGCAGTCTCCTGGGTGCAATGGTATATCATGTAATGCCAATAAAACCACCTTCTAATCACTGCAGAGAAAACACACACACACACACACACACACACACACACACACACACACACACAAAATGGCATATTGGGTTTTATTTCTGTCAATTGCAACTTCAACCATTGCAGTAGTGCTATAATCCAGGTGTATTCCTAATTTGGCTGGGACATAATAAAAGATAAAAACAGCTCCACTGCAGTGTGTGGTGTTACATTCAAAAAGCATCAGTATTTAGCATACAGTATTTTTACAATATGTATCCAAAATCCAAAACAGTATATTAAAAGTTGTTCAAATTTAAATGCCAGAATAGTACGTAATTGCCTAAACTCTTAAAAGCCATGTTTCATTTGTTCTTTTGAACTCAAGTCAACATACGACTTTGTATGAGTAATATGTAATAAACAAGTCATCCATAAAAATTAAAAAAGTATGTGTAAAAAGAAATGTCATCATGTTCAATAAAGAAGAATCGTGTGTGAAAAAAGCATGTCAAAATAAAACCTCATAGTGATGAATCAACTGTAACATCACTTGTGAGAAATCATGTGAAAATCAGTGTATCAAGTATAAAAAAACCCAAAAAACGCAGATATCAATCAAAAGCAACAGTCAAATGAAAATAAACGACTCGTTTAAAAATCATGGGGGCATGAATGATGAAAAAAATCAGGTGAGAATAAATGACTCATGAGTAAAAATCACTGCAAAAAGAAATGACTCGTGCGTGAAAAACTGTGTAAAAATTCACCCATGAAAATAAACGTTTCGGTTCACTTCATCTCACTTGTGTGTGTGTGTGTGTGTGTGTGGGCGTTTGACTGCCTGACGGACTTGCACTCTTAGCTCTGACCCATCTCTTATTCTCTCTTTTAATTGGCCCCACTGGATCTCCGTACGAGTCAATCATAAAGAGCACGTGCAGGGTTTTGGCTGCTATTCTGCGGCATCCTGATTTCCGAGCCTCTCTGCCCTCAGCTTCTTCATTATTCATGTCTGAACTGCGCCGCTTAGCCAGCTGCTGGCGTGCAATGTTTATTACAATGATTAGATGAAATAAACGCCCTTGTTTGTCATGGCCTTCCTTAAATCGATCTGAATGTCTGCCAAAAAGTGAGCCGAGGGAGCCAAAAGGCTTAACAACACCCTGCCAAAAATCCAAGTGGGAAAGAGAAGGATGAAAATCCAGGGCATGGGGTTTGCTTTGTTTTCCAAATAAATAAAAGCATCTATGAAAGCTTAGAGTATATGTGTGTAAACAGACAAGTGCTAGAACTTAACACTTGGCCATATTCCCACCACAAACCCTTTGCTTACGCTAACAAGTAACAAGCGGTGTTGGGCAACGTTACTTTTAAAAGTAATGCATTACAATATTGAGTTACTCCCCAAAAAAGTAACTAATTACGTTACTTAGTTACTTTTGCGTTACTTGTATCTCTTTCATGCCTTACAGGTGTAACAGGTGTAATATAGATAATTGCCATTAAGAAATGTTATATTAGGGCAAAAGACATGTCTTAAACATTTAAAATGTTTAATAACTTCTTAGAGAACAATAAGAAGATCGACTAACTTTTGACCACAAGGCTGAACACTTTCCAGTCGCACTTCTGTACACTGCTATTCAATCTGCCTTCGCCGTCAGTAATGTAACTATCGTTAGTGTATATAAGGTTAAGGGTGTGGGCTGCACACCGGTGATGTGGAGGGAGAACATACCTTTCGCTGTCATCTCGTAAAACTTCGTGCAATTCCGTAAATATGACCTCGTCCTCGTCTACATCATTCTCTGCTTCATCATCAGCTTGAAACATTCTGAACGCTTTTACAAAGTTCGCGCTATTATCAGTGACCGTGGCAGTTTATCTTCCCACAAAGAGCAAACGAGCTGTGAATTTGCTCGCTCTCTCCGCTGCGATGGCATCGTACATGTGTCTCCCACGGAAAACTTTTATTCTGAGCAGTCCATAGATCTGCAGAGGTGGAAAGTCGGCAAAAGTTTTCTATATTTCTGTCTCCATTTACATATATTCAACATTATACACACACACACACACACACACACACACACACACACACACACACACACACATCTGTAGTGCTGTGCTTTGCATGCAGATGTTTTTTTTTTTGAAGTGGTATTTTTTGCAGTTGACAAGAGCTTTTCACCAACACATAATCTACACTTAACCATTATTCCCTTCTCCTTTTCCTCGACTATTTCAAAATAATAAGAATAATTCCATCACAGTAATGAAATCCCTAGTTTGCCATCTCCGCTTCTGACCAGCTTCTGTTCCCGCGGCTCGCACGTATGAGTGCGCGATTCTACGTGACTACGTTCATTTTAATTCAGTATTTATTTTTTTATGCAAAATAATTTAACTGAAAAGTTTTTTAAAAAAGTAACTCAGATATTAGTGTATAAATTTATAAAGTAACGCGCTACTTTACTCGTTACTCCAGAAAAGTAATATTATTACGTAACGCACGTTACTTGTAACGCGTTACCCACAACACTGGTAACAAGTGTCACATGCAGTTCATCTCTTGTGGCTGTTTATTGACCACCACTTTTGCCACTTGTGAATGTGGCCTGGCTGGAATTTCTATTTTGTATAACCTTAATCAAATTATGATTTATGCACATCGCTTTTCATTCAAATGCATTTGCTTGATAACATTAACATGCTAGCCTAGCAGAACAGAACTAACAGAACTAGCTACCACATGCTATAACCAGTAAAAGTAACCAGTGATCTCTGCTTCTGCAATCCAAGCTTTAGTTTTTTTTAATCATATCTCTTCATGAGAGTATATATTGTATAGGGCAGGATAAGATGAAACCATGGTTGTAGGATTTCCTTGTTTGTTTTCCGTTTCTGGGAAACTAAAGAACTATTAGACCATTACATTCACATTTACGGCATGTAGCAGACGCCCTTATCCAGAGCGACGTACAAATGTGATAGTCTCTATCAATGAATAAATCAACACTGGTTCACTAGGTTACCATACTTACCATAACATCAGCCTAAGACTCTGTTGGGAGGAATTAAAGCACTCTTTTTTCCACAAAGACATAAAACAAACAGGAAAAACAAGTGCTAGTTCAAGTATTTCAGGAAGAGGTAGGGAACATCTAGGGGAAGTTCAATACACCACCTCAGTGCCAGAGCAGACAGGAGTCTTGATGTATACCCACATCTTATCCTGAGAAACAGTGGGACCAGTTGAGCAGCGCTATATGGTGCATACACCATAGAAACCATATACACCATGAGGCTTAAAGAATCATTTAAACCAATAGATGGATTTGTCACTTGTCATATACTGACATATCTCATTTGCATCTATTTGTGAAAATCTTAATTTAAGTGCCTGATTCTTTAAACCATTTCTAGTAACATATAATGTCAACCATAACATTCTATGAAGTTTGATATCATCTATTATATCATCTTTATATTCAAAGTAGGTATAGGTGTAGCAGTAAGGTCCATGAAGCATTGCCAGAGGGTCTGAAGAATGGTAAGTGCATAATCTAAAGAATTAAAACTATACTTTATAGCCATAAAGATCAAGTTTGGGCTCTGACATGTACTTAAGTAAAAAGTAGCCTTACTACTGCCTGTTTCAAGGTCACGCTGGTAACTGGACGTCAGTGGACCATAATATTAATATATTAATACAAAATAATTTAAAATGTTGTTATTTAATGAGTGTATTCAGGCTGAACAACCACCATATAGAACACAAGCAGAGAAAAGAGGTTGATGATCATGTGATCAGGAATGTCTCACTTCTCAGTCATGTTTACATCACTGACTCCCTCTGTCTCATTTACATTAACCCCAGACTTCTTGTTGCCTTCTGACTGCTTATTGTTTGCTATGTAAACTAGTCTACGTCTGTGGTGTGTGAAAGTCAGGAAATGATACACCAGTGGCAGGTTGAAAAAGCCGCGCAATGACAAGAAACAGGTTGATGGGCTGAAAACGGCACGCAATGAAAAGAAATATATTGATCATGTCACCAAATAGATTAAAACTAAATTAACTAGGCTGGTTTGAAAATGTAAGAAGTAGAAAGTACAGATATTTGTGTAAAAAATGTAATGAGTGAAAGTAAAAAGTTGTCAAAAAAATGAATAGTGAAGTAAAGTACTGATACTGAAAAATCTACTTAAGTACAGTAACGAAGGATTTGTACTTCATTACTTCCCACCTCTGTTGCAGACAGTCAAATATTAAGAGTAATAGAAAGAAAAAAAATATCTATACATATTTTTATCTTTTTCTTTTTTTACAGTAAAATGGTTACCTAGCTGCTAAAATCTCTAATCAAATTAGAGTTAACCATCAATATAAAATTTATTCAAAAATAGACAAATATAGACAAAAAATATCCATCCATAACAACAAATTCAAACCTTCGCAAATCAGAAACTAAACAACACACCTGGCAACCGTGCTTGTTTCAAATTTATACATATAGCTCCCTATTTTTTACCTCATTACTGTGTAGTACATAGTTGACACTACATGGCAAAGGTCTTCTGAAATGGGTTGTGTGAAACTAGATTCTGATAACTGTCTAAGCTTCAGAGAATTTCATTGTCCACACTTTCAATATTTCTTTGTCTATTTTGTGGTGACATTCCACAGGTTGTGAGGTGCATACCTCCGAGAAGGGTATGCACACTACATAATACCAGGGGTGGGCCTTCTCAGCAAGCAGAAGCACTGACCTAGATTTACAACCTAAATTCTAGTATTTGTTCCATGAAATTGTATTAATTTATTCTCAACAGTTTCGTAACATGAGTATTCTCTTCATCTCGTAGCGTTTCTCATGGCTGCACTGCATTCTGTATGTGGATTTTAGATTTTTTTGTCCAATCAGATTTCAGCCTCTATGTGCTGCCATGTCAATCTAATCTTCCCAAGGCCTTCAAAGTCAGTACTGCTGGCATTTTTACCTTTGTCTCTATTATAAATGAGTCTGTTTCTTTAACCAATCAGATTTCATATTCACCTCACAGGGCAGCTAGCTGGCCCAGAATAGCGTCAGCATTTTTCTGTCTTCTGATTGGTTGGTCAGACGGAAACTGTTACAGCCAAGTTTGACTTGCAAAACATGTCTGTAGCTCTGCACACATTAATGCATCAGAGTTAGACTTTTTTTTTGCCTATGGAGGAAGAGAAATTTGGTCTCAGACATACTTAAAAACAGATTTTCAAGAAAAGCTAGACATCGTGAGAAGAGGTCAGCCAACCCCAATGCTACCTAGCTTCTCTCAGCCCGGGAAGGGGTTTGTTCGCCACTTCCAGACCAGTGCCTACGAGCGGTACCACTGGCTTACAGCCTCTGAGAATTGGTGCAAATTATGTGAGTCTGCATCTCTGGTGAGTAGGTTGTCTTTTATTTAAATGTTTATGTTTTTGTCATGTTATTAGACAAATATTGTAGTTGTATTATTTTAAGTTGTTTTTATAGTTCATGGTGTCTACTGTTTAAATGAACAGCATGAGAACCATTAGACCAACATGAAAATAAACTGCTACTTTAATGTCTTTCACTTCATGTCAGCGTTTTTGTTTTGCCCAAAACTGATAATCCAGGAGTGTGAAATTTGACCCCTCTTTGCTTCTCCATACATCAGTGTTGATCTATAACTCAAGTCATCTGTAGAAGATAACTTGAGGCCTCCACCACCTTTAATTGGCAGCACAATTTTCCACTTTGAAAAATGACAAAAAAAAGGGTCATCTTTCTTTTACAGGCTTCAAAAATGACAAATTTTCTCTCAGTTGCTGGTGGATGAAAAATGGAGTACGATAAGGATTATTTTAGAAAAACTACCACCTATTTTGTTTCAAGAAAAATAAATCAGTGTTTTTTTTTATTCTTGAGTATAAAATCAAAACATTCCTCATAAATGCACAGATGTATGTTATGTATAAAACTAAAATATGTTACAATAAGCACAATTAATAACTACTTTAAATGTACAAGAAATTATAAAAATAGCATAGTCATGTTACATGTTTTTATGAACTTTTGAAACAACACCAAGTACCTGCTGTCTCAATTAGTTTAAAATGACTAATTTAGCAAGCGATCTACTTGTGTTATTTTGCCACAGTCCTATTTAATTCTTCATTCATATTGGTCAGAAAGTGTTATTTTTTTCTAACAGTATCTTTGAAAAGTCTAAAGCTCTACATGTTTTAATACTTAAGTTGTAAATAAGAAATTTTTTTGATGAAAAGAGTTCAAATTCTTCTGTTAATTCATGTATGTATATACACCCATATACTTTTTGCAAGTTAGCAATATATAAATATATATTGCATATATATATATATATATATATATATATATAAATAATTTTTTTATTTTATTATTTTTTTTATTATTATTTTTTATTCATATTTATTCTTATAGTCAGATTATATTTTAATATACGCTTATACTTATTTTATTTATTTTTACTTTACTTTTTTATTTATTAATTTATTAATCTTATATTGTATTTCTATCATGTTTAGAAGTTTGACAGTCGTAAAAAGCATTTCACTATATGTCATACTCTGTATGAATATGTATGTGACAAATACAATTTTATTTAGATTTTTTTTATTTGAATTGCTCAGGATACCTTTGGAATTGAGTGAGATTGGGTAGGAATTCCTTTGCAGCTGGTTGGGAATTCCTGTGCAGTTGAGTGAGATTTTCTAAGCCACTGCAAGAGACAATTCCTTTGCAATTGGGTGGAATTAGACTGATCAATATTCATATGGAAACAGTTGAAAGTTGGATAAAACAACATAGAAAACAAGCAAACAATTTCCACACATCTCTATTTACATTATTAGTCATTTTGCTTATTTAGATATGCTGTGTGTTCAGGAGACCAAGTGGAAAGGGAGTAAGGCCAGGAACATTGGAGGTGGGTTCAAACTGTTCTATCATGGTGTGGATGGAAAGAGAAATGGTGTAGGGGTGATTCTGAAGGAAGAGTACAGTAAGAGTGTAGTGGAGGTGAAGAGAGTTTCTGATAGGGTGATGATCGTGAAGGTGGAAGTTGAAGGGATGATGATAAATGTCATCAGTGCCTATGCTCCACAAGTTGGCTGTGAGATGGAGGAGAAGGAAAGATTCTGGAGTGAATTAGATGAAGTGGTAGATGGTGTACCTAGGAAAGAACGATTGGTGATTGGGGCAGACTTTAATGGGCATGTAGGTGAAGGGAACAGAGGTGATGAGGAGGTGATGGGTAGGTATGGTTTTAAGGAGAGGAATGTGGAAGGGCAGATGGTGGTGGATTTTGCTAAAAGGATGGAAATGGCAGTGGTGAACACTTATTTTAAGAAGAAGGAGGATCATAGGGTGACGTATAAGAGTGGAGGAAGGTGCACACAGGTGGACTATGCGCTATGCAGGAGATGCAACCTAAAGGAGATTGGAGACTGTAAGGTGTTGGCAGGGGACAGTGTAGCTAGACAGCATCGGATGGTGGTCTGTAGGATGGTTTTGGAGGCGAAGAAGAAGAGGAGGAGAGTGAGGACTGAAAGAAGAATAAGATGGTGGAAACTGAAGGAGGAAGAGTGTAGTGTGAGGTTCAGGGAAGAGGTCAGACAGAGGCTCAGTGGTGTTAAGGAGGTGTTGGATGATTGGGCAACTACTGCAGGAGTGATGAGGGAGGCAGCTAGAAAAGTACTTGGTGTAACATCTGGAAATAGAAAGCAAGACAAGGAGACGTGGTGGTGGAATGAGGAAGTGCAGGAGAGCATAAGGAGAAAGAGGTTGGCAAAACAGAAGTGGGATAGACAGAGTGATGAGAAAAGTAGGCAGGAGTACAAGGAGATGCGGCAGCAGGTTAAGAGGGATGTGGCGAAAGCCAAGGAAAAGGCATATGAGGAGCTGTATGAGAGGTTGGACACTAAGGAAGGAGAAAAGGATTTGTACCGATTGGCCAGGCAGAGGGACCGAGCTGGGAAGGATGTACTGCAAGTTAGAGCAGTAAAGGATGGAGAGGGAAATGTGTTGACTAGTGAGGAGAGTGTGTTGAGAAGGTGGAGGGAGTATTTTGAGCAGCTGATGAATGAGGAAAATCAGAGAGAGAGAAGGTTGGATGATGTGGAGTTGGTGAAGCAGGAAGTGGATAGGATTAGTAAGGAGGAAGTGAGAGCAGCGATTAAGAGGATGAAGAGTGGAAAGTCGGTTGGACCAGATGACATACCGGTAGAAGCGTGGAGATGTTTAGGAGAGATGGCAGTGGAGATTTTGACCAGATTGTTTAACAGGATTTTGGAAGGTGAGAAGATGCCTGAGGAATGGAGAAGAAGTGTGCTGGTACCGATCTTTAAGCATAAAGGAGATGTGCAGTCTTGCAGTAACTACAGGGGAATTAAGTTGATCAGTCACACCATGAAGTTATGGGAAAGAGTAGTGGAAGCCAGGCTGAGAGAAGAGGTGACCATCTGTGAGCAACAGTATGGTTTCATGCCGAGGAAGAGCACCACAGATGCCTTATTTGCTTTAAGAATGTTGATGGAGAAGTATAGAGAAGGACAGAAGGAATTGCATTGTGTGTTTGTGGATTTAGAGAAGGCGTACGACAGGGTGCCAAGAGAGGAGTTGTGGTATTGTATGAGGAAGTCAGGTGTGTCAGAGAAGTATGTGAGGGTGGTGCAGGACATGTATGAGGACAGTGTGACGGCAGTGAAGTGTGCAGTAGGAACGACAGACTGGTTCAGGGTGAAGGTTGGACTGCATCAGGGATCGGCCCTGAGCCCTTTCCTGTTTGCAGTGGTGATGGACAGGTTGACGGACGAGGTCAGACAGGAGTCTCCCTGGACTATGATGTTTGCGGATGATATTGTGATTTGTTGTGAGAGTAGGGAGCAGGTTGAGAAGAGCCTGGAGAGGTGGAGATATGCGCTGGAGAGAAGGGGAATGAAACTCAGTAGGAGTAAGACAGAATACATGTGTGTGAATGAGAGGGAGGGCAGTGGAGTTGTGCGGTTGCAGGGAGAAGAGCTGGAGAAGGTGGAGGAATTCAGGTACCTGGGGTCAACAGTGCAAAGTAATGGTGAGTGTGTTAGAGAAGTGAAGAAAAGAGTGCAGGCAGGGTGGAGTGGGTGGAGAAGAGTGACAGGAGTGATTTGTGACAGTAGGGTATCTGCAAAAATGAAAGGGAAAGTTTATAGGTCTGTGGTGAGACCTGCGATGTTGTATGGATTAGAGACAGTGGCATTGAGTAAAAGACAGGAGGTGGAGCTGGAGGTAGCAGAGCTGAAGATGTTGAGGTTTTCGTTGGGAGTGACGAGGATGGATAAGATTAGAAATGAGTTTATTAGAGGGACAGCGCATGTAGGATGTTTTGGTGACAAGGTGAGGGAGGCGAGATTGAGATGGTTTGGACATGTGCAGAGGAGGGACATGAATTATATTGGTAGAAGAATGCTGAGGATGGAGCCACCAGGTAGGAGGAAAAGAGGAAGGCCAAGGAGGAGGTTTATGGATGTGGTGAGGGAAGACATGCAGGTAGTTGGTGTAAAAGAGGCAGATGTAGAGGACAGGGTGGTATGGAGACAGATGATCCGCTGTGGCGACCCCTAATGGGAGCAGCCGAAAGAAGAAGAAGAAGAAGTCATTTTGCTTATTATGTAAAAAAATGGTAGGGGTCAATTTTATTTAAGCAAAAGTCATCTTTGAAATATAGCTGTGCTCCTCATTCTATTATCATTTATTTCCAGTTGAAAGTGGTAATTGCAGTTATTCCTATATGACAAGAATGTTGCATTAGCCTCAGTAACCTTTTGTTCGAGAGAATGGAGGTCCTAGCCTCTCTAACTTTTCTTTGGTAAGGAGCAGCAGGGAAGAAGCACTCTGCATGAGAAAGAGGGAGTAAAACCCTAACTGTACGCTTATGCTAATGTGAAAGGGACGATTTGTCTTCCGAGTTTGTTAGCAAGGAATCGGTTGACAACGATGAATGATTCAAAAGGGAATACATGAGCAGCAAGAGGGATGCCATTACGAGCAGGAGGACGATTGGAGAATTTAAAATTTCACTGAAGCAGTTGGAATGACAGCGACAGGGCGTCATTACTAAAGCACATTTCAGCTTCTCTCACTACCAGCCATTTCCTGAAGATCTGTAACTCTATAGAGTTTCAGCCCTGCGTTTCTTAGCAACCATTTGATGGCCACTGTCAAGAGTCGCACATTTCTAGTTTAAAGCCCACTAGAACAAATAAGCACCTAGAAAAGAAGTGAGCTATGGCATTGATATTGCACCTCTCTGCCTGCTTTTTCGAGTGAAGTTTTATGGTTCATAAAGGAACAAGATTGCCTGAGAATGGTTGCAGGAACCTGCAATCAGGTGAAAGTGTTTGCCTTTGACAGACGGTGCATCATAAATGCACTAGGCAGGTTGTAATTGGCATCCTAAAGAGCAGTGTAAGATTTGTTGGGCTGTGTGTAGCCAGGTTGTCTGTCTCTGGCCTTCAGGTGACCAATTCACTTCAGCCGCTGAGTGTGTTTTCTAATGATTTCTCCTTTCATTGTCTGTCTCCCTCTGAATCTTTCCTCATCCATCTACCACCTACAGAATCAATTCCCTATTCTGCTTTAAGCCTGGGGATGAACAGAACAGAGACAAATCATTCCTTATTTTAACAACCCTTATTTTAGTCTCCTCGTTTATCGTCTATCCGTGGGTTCCGGAGAGTGGGCGAAATAAAAACAACTAACTAAGCAGAGTGAGCAGCAGTTTGTATGAAATCAAGTGCCATATCTGTGTGCAACTAATTAGGATTTGGAAGCAAAATAGAAGCAAACGTTTTTCTCATTTAGACTGTGATTGATAGATTGCTGCATCAAATACAAACCCCTTCAGAATAAAATAACAGAAGAAAAAGATATTTGAAAGTGTTTTTTTTCTCCCATTTTTTGAATTTTTCTATGTACTCTAGTAGTACTTAAACATTCACATTCAGATGATTCACCTTCCATCTTAAGGTTCAACCTAAAAAAACAAAACAAAATACTTTTGCTTTACTGAATGAACTCATCTTCCTACTGTGGATGCATGCGTAAGAACTGCTTCTGTAACAATTAAGATTACAGTGTGCTCATACTGAACATTCATCGTCACCCAGAGGTTTCCTTTTGTTTTTGGTTCCTTTATAGGATTCTTTATCATGTCATTTCAGAAATGTTTCCATCTCACTTTGTTCTTTGAATTGCTCATTAGCGATCCAACTCAAGGTTTATTAAAGTTACCAAACACTGCAGAGCACTATACAAATAAAACTGAATTTGAGTCAGTTAATACATACTGTATTATTAGTATCACCTATATATGATATGATTATGGATATTGGTCACATGGTTATATGTTAAAAAAACTACCATACAATATTATCAAAACTGTCATACAGTAGTGTATTTAAGTACACTTTCTTTTCTTCAGTGGTAATTGAGGTCACACATTCAATACTTCTGCAATGGCTAATATCTCTTTAATTGGCCAGAGACTGTGGGACATTTGCTTCAATTGACTGGCTAGTGACAGTTATGTGATTTCAATTATGGATGTTGGTCATGTCTAATTTAGTGGGTGTTTATTGACCGACAAGGTGTGATGTGGTCCTGGTAGAGTTGGTGATTTGAGCTAAAGCTTAGCTGTGCCTCAGTTCTTCTACTTATACTATGCACTAAAAAGATGCCCAATTTCTTGTACATATTCTTGTACATATATTACATAGAGTTTGTCGCAAAAGAATCCTGTAATGGAAGAGAACATTGTTGCCTTGTTATGTAGTCAACAAACACCTTGTTGCATTCAGTATTTTCTTTATTTGTTATTCCTTATATCAGTCAATTAAAACTTATGCAGCTGGATGCAAGTGTTGACGAAATAGTCTTAAAAAAAACAAGAAGAATAATCCAAAGTCATGCAGAAATAATGGTTATAAATCAATCAGCCAAAAAATCAAGCACTGAAAAACCAAGTGGGCCAAAGTGGGCAAAATTGAATACAAAAAAAACTTGATATTAAACACATTAATTTGATAACTTGGTAAGTCTCTGGAAAGTTGTAGAGAAAGTTAATTTAAAAAAAAAAAATAAATAGCTGAGAGGAAGTGTCCTTTTATTGTGTGGGTGTGCAATTGAGCTCACCTGGACCCAATTAGTAACTGGGTGACACTGAACAGGGAAATGTATTTGTTGCCAGGTACTTTCAATGTGGGTCAGCCATATTGAAAGGCCATGGTGGTTGCTGGGAAGTGCAGAAGAATGTGACCTGACTGACTATTGAACTGAATTGACCATTCCCTTTGATCTATTTCTCCACATTTTATTGGCACTACAGTACTCTAACACGCTTCATGAGGGTTTCTTTCGGTGTACCAATACCTTGCACAAAATTTACTGAAAAAAGTGATCATGGATCCACACTTCAAAAATCTAACTGTAATAGTACATAGTGCAAATAATGCAGATGCCTTTAGGACACTTACACTGACCAGACCAAGGCCACTAATCGGACATAACATTATGACCACCTTCCTAATATTGTGTTGGTCCCCCTGTTGCTGCCAAAACAGTCCTGACCGGTCAAACATAATATCATTCATTATTTTAACTATAGCATCTCATCTGTTGGATCGGACCACACATGCCAGCCTTCGCTCCCCACACGCATCAGTGAGCCTTGGTCGCCCATGACTCTGTCGCCGGTTCTTTTGATAGATACTGAGCACTGCAGCCCAGGAACAGCACACAGAAGCTGCAGATTTGGAGATGCTCTGACCCAGTTGTCTAGCCATCACAATTTGTCCCTTGTCAAACTCACTTAATCCTTATGCTTGCCCATTTTTCCTGCTTCTAACACATCGACTTTGAGCACAAAATGTTTACTTGCTGCCTAATATATCCCACCCACTAACAGGTGCCATGATGAAGAGAAAATCAGTGTAATTCACTTCACCTATCGTAATGTATGATGTCATAATGTCATAATGTTAAGCTTGATCAGTGTATATCAATGCAATACAAAATACAACTGATCTTGAGTACGAGGAGGATTTTCTTGCCAACAATGTTATTCTATGGTGTTTTTATGTAAAATGCATGTGTACTAAAATGAAATTGTTATAACAGCATTTAAAGCCTAAGCCAATATGGTTACAAATGCGAAAAACTGGCAATAACTGTCACACAGTACTACATTTGTGGAGCAGGCGCTTGTTTGCTTGCCTATAAGCCCCGCAGCTGCCCATTAATGTGGGAGTTAATTTTTTGTGTGTTTAAGTGTTTGTGCTTAGAGGGGAGGTATATTTGAAGTTTTCCTGCATTGGCACGTGTTATTACAGTCCATTGTTTGGTGTTCTCAGTGTGAGTTTGATGGGTTTTGTTGCCCTGCTGATTCTCCTTATACTTAATCGTTCTGTGGCTAACCACCAAGCCTAATGTCTGTGAACGGTGTATGTGTGTTTGCCAAGAAAAGAGAATTGTTTGAGGGGGATTTTCCTTCTTTTACTCTGTGGTTCACACCCAACACATTTAAGACACATGAAGCTGGCCAACTGCATCCTTTAGAATGGATGCTCATGCGGCATTATGGTGGAGTGTAAATCACTTGGAGAAAAGTGCTATCTGTCCTCTTCTGCATACTCAAGCTCACAGAAGTGATTGATCAGTCATTGTTGCTGTGACTGTCAGAGGACTTAGAGTATGTGAAGACTTTTCTGTTGCATGATTGAAGAGGCTTAAAAACATTGTTTTAATAGTGTTACCTGGAAAAGGCTAGTTTAAAAAGCTACACTCAACAATTGTATTGCAAACAGAAGTAAGCCATCTCTCAGTAATATGTATGTACAGTGCAACCTCGATACTCATGGGGGTTACGTTCTATGGCCCCTCGCGAGTAAAAAAAAATCTCGCGGAATTGTACATGTACTGAACTGTAAACTCAAAAAAATTGTGAATTACTTTAATTTTTTTATTTACTATTTTGAATTCTTAATACAATAATAAAATAGTTTTTCAAACATTTTTAATGTAATTTATTAGTAATAAAAAAAATAGTACTAATAAATTACATACAAAAACATTTTCACACATTTTTTATGTTATTTATTAGTACAAACTCTGTTTTGAAATGTTACTCCGTACGTTCGAGCCACTCTTATTCCGGTTCCAAATAAAAATTCCCGAACTCCGAGGGGTCGCAAGTGTCAAGGTCGTGAGTATCGAGGTTCCACTGTATACATCACGACTCTATTCCGTTCTGGCACTGAGGTGGTGGAATGAACTTCCCCTCGATGTCTAAACAGCTTAGTCACTGCCTATGTTCAAACGATTGTTGAAGCATCATGAAACACCTGAACTAGCACTTATTTTCCCTGTTTGTCTTTCAAACAAAAAGTGTGCTATAATTCCTCCCAAAAGAATTATAGGCTGATGGTATCCTAAGTTTGCAACCTAGTGAACCACTGTGGATAAGGGTGTCTGCTAAATTCTGTAAATGCACATGTAAATGTAATTCCCCTTCAGGAACTCGAACTGCAGCGTCTCGTTCCCTCGGGGAACTAGGGTTACGGTCGTAACCTAGAGACAATATAAGACAAATCTGACCACCTGCTTTCAAGTACAATTTGTCCTGATTGCTAAACTTCAGTCATTCTGCTTATTCCTGCTCTGCTAGTAATATTTTATATAACATTTACTAATAACAGTAGAATGGCTCATTATATTTGAACTTCCTCCACTGGTAAGTGGGGGGGATTAAAGCTGCTTTGACCCTTTCACTGCCCATTGTAAGTCGAGCACTATTTATATTTAATGAAGACAGCAAATTGAATTAAATCAATATATTAATTCATGATCAAGAATGATAACTCTCGGCCTGAACACACACACACACACACACACACACACACACACACACACACACACACACACACACACACACACACACACATGGCAGATGATAGCGAATATGTCAATGTGTATGGTTTTCTCATAGTTTTCTTTTACAAGTCTTGGTCACATTGTGAACATAATTACATTCTATCCCTCAACGCCATTCCTCGAAATTCTTCGGAAATTATATATCGCTTTCATTCCGCAGAAACCGCTGAGGTGTCCTTGCTTTCAAGAAATAACAGTGATGCAGCTGGAGCTCTATAATATTTGGCTATAACATGATTACAGAACAGAATTTGATCAGTTCTGTCAAAAATACAAAGCCAGTCTATAATCTCATCTAAATCTTTCTGATTATTTGCATCATTAGAGAACATCCATGCATGATTTAGTGTGTGATGTATTTGAATGGCCTTAAAGCGAGGCAGGAAGTGAAAGATGAAGTGAGTTGTCGAATTATTCATATCGAACGAACCCCTATGACCATGATAGCTAAAGATCTTCATGGAGATCTTCATGGAGCTAAAGATCTTCATGGAGCGTGCATGGGTCAGACTACTGTTCTCAGTGTCCATTTAAAAATATTCTCTCTGTAATGTTTAACAGTACACAGATGACAGGTTCGCTTCTGTATCTAGTTCCTGCTAAGCATTCTTACTAGATTCAGCTCTGGTATTTTTCAGTGAGAAGCGAAAATCTTTGAGAGGTTTTTCCTAGAAATTCGTGCAGGCCGATGTATCATAATAATGATCAATATAGTGTTAAATTATTTTTCAAAATACACTTTTCTGACACTTTTTGATATGGTGATGCATTTTTGGTAATTATAACTTTTATAAAAACTTTTTTTCATAATTACAAATTATATGATATTAAACTGATGGAATCAGTTTGATTTTTTTTTTATCTTCTGTGTCTTTCAAAGCATGAAAGAAAAGATCTTCAAACTCAGTTTAAAGTTTTTTTTTTGCTTATTTAACTACATCAGACAGCAGCATTTTGGTGGACTTCCAGGTTTTGTGTTTATGTAGCCACATGTGTTTTTTTTTTTTATTTGCATCCTGCCATACCACATACCACAATGTTTTCTTTCATTCTCCATGAAGTATTGTTCAGTATTTTACAGTCTATCTTTACCAAAGCTCATGTTTCTAATTATGTTGGGGATAACACATAACAAAACATGCTAATGCATGCAAATTATACTTTGAAGAAAATGTCTATGTCATTTTCTGCTCAAGGATGGATAATGCTGAGTTATAATCAGTACTATCAACAAAACCTAGTAGATTTATTTTATTACAGGTCTATCATTAAGTAATTTACAAGGTGGTATCAAGAGCAAAAGAACATCACTGGAAGAAAACAAGAGATCATGTAAACTCTCAACCAGCTCAACCTCCAAAAATGTCGAAAACATTTGGCAACTTGTGATGATGATTGTCGGAGAACAATCCACATGATCTCACTTCTGCACCCACCCTACTCGCAAAAGTTCCAGTGCGAAATCACAGAAGGCGCTCGACATGCTTCGGATAGAAGACTTCTAGGACACGTTCCAGAAGTGGCAGGAATGCTGGGAGCTTGGTGTTGCTGTGTAAGGGCACTATTTTAGAGGTTAGTAGTGTGTAAACATGGATAAGTACTTGCTTGTTAACAGAGCTAATCTTTGATACCACCTCATTAACTGACATGGAGAACACGTTATCACACAATCTGTTATACAGTACATCTCGGTCAGAGATTCATTTATTTTGTACGGTGTGACATGCAATTAATGTAAAAGTACTGCTAAAATCACTGTATAAAGCTGCCTAATATGGGTACATTTACATGCAAATTTGCAATATTGTTTTAGACAGTACTGGAGCAAGCTTTTCAGTTATTACTTTAAATCAAATAGACTGTTGGCGTGATGTTTGATTATTTTCCATATTCACTGTTGTTCCGCTACTTTTTTTAATAATAAACACCCTTTCTGCTTTTTTTTGACTGAGCCCTGTTACTTTATTTATTTTCTCGAACAGGTTTGACAGAAGAACAGGGCGAGTGAGAAAAAGAGTGGGAGTGAATGAATAAAGGTGTCTGAAGGTGAGCGTGATTGTCCTCATCAAGGCCAAAGGTAGCCACTGTCTCTACGATAAATAACACACATTCATTACAGCGGCTTGGCTAATGGCCTCCAAGATGAGAGAGGGAGATGGCTCCTAGACGAGCAAATGATTACTCTCAGCCTGACTCAAGGTCATCATCCGCTCTCTCTCCTTCTTCCTCCTCCACATCATGCACTTTTCCATTACCTATTTCCTTTCTTCTGAGTTCTCTTTGTACTTATCCTTTTAACTTTCTTCCCTACTATCCGAGGAGCCATTTCGTGTTGAGCTACCTTATTTTCTCCATTACTGTACTCTATTCAGGTCTGTGTTTGTAGAATGTTTTCCCTGTTTTTTTTCTTTTTTGTGTGTGTCTGTGTGTGTGTGTGTTTGTGTGTGTGTGTGTGTGGGAGAGAAGCCAAGCGAACACATAGAGGTCATACGTACTGTAGCGTCATTTTTAAGTGCTATAAAATTTCATATGAATTGTACAACTCGAGCTCCATAGTTTCACATAGTCAATACGAAGTCAACTGCTAGTGAAGCACAGAAGGTTATTTTCTACTGTCTGTGTCTGTCATGGTTTAGTGGGAAAAAAATGTTACAATTCTACCCTTTATATTCCAAATGAAAGGCTCTAATAAACTTATGAACTTCTGCTTCGGATAACATCAACAAATGGATTAAGGGGTGTAATGTTATGATTTTTTTTAGGAAAACATTTTCAGAGCTTCTTGGTCTCTAAACTCTGGAAATCAGATATTTAGATTTTATACAGTCAGATCCATTAATGATTAATAAAAAAAAATCATTTGATTTATAGAACTAAAATAATACATTAAAAAGAAATCACAAGAAAAAACTGCTACCTGAATATGCAAAGGATCAAATAAGCAGAATAGTCACATATAATAATAATAATAATAATAATAATAATAATAATAGTAATAATAGTAATAATAATAATAATAATAATTCTTATTATTATAATAAAAATATTAATTATCAATTATTTTGTGTATATGATGATCATAATAATTCTTCTTAATATTATTCAATATTTTTAAGTCATTTTACCTTCTTGCAAACCTGATCATTTGCATAATCTGGTAGTGTCTTTTTCTTGCATTATTTCATGATTTTCTGTGTTTGCACGGCAAGGCCACTACTCTACCTCACGTTGCAATTATCCACAGATAAAAGGGAAAGATGAAAGAAAAAAAAAAAGGATTAAGAGCACAGGGAAGAAGCAAGCTGGGAGATTTTTTCTCCATTTGTCTTCACCACACACTGACACAAGCAAAATGTTGTAGAAGAAAAATTACAAAGCTATTCCTAGAAAGCCGGTCTTTCATGGTTAGACGTGTAACCATTATCATCCGTTCTGTAC
This sequence comes from Silurus glanis, assembly GCA_014706435.1. Taxonomy (NCBI): domain Eukaryota; kingdom Metazoa; phylum Chordata; class Actinopteri; order Siluriformes; family Siluridae; genus Silurus; species Silurus glanis. Next base: position 10,306,170 of record JAAIIK010000017.1, on the reverse strand, counting down.
ATGATCAGCCAACCACCCACCCACACACACAGTAAGTGATTGATTGTTAATCTGCTTCTATTGAACTGACAATGTGCACATGTACTGTGTGTATTTTATTCATGCACCTCATTATACAAGATAACCAACTAACCCTGTGTAAATACTAGCAAGTATTTAAAAGTTCCAAGTCACTCTTTTCACTTGTATTTTGTTCCAATGTTGGCGTGCAATGATAATACTGGTTCTTGCATGGGCTATGTCTCCATGCACATTTAACCAAAGGTCATATACAGTACAGGACAAAAAAAGGCAAAGGGAAAAGGCTGTAACAAGGCAAATATATAATCTAACAGCACACTTTGACTTGTTTTGGACATCAAGTTTTTTCACCTGTATTTGATACAGCACATGTGTTTCCCATGAACACTTTAGATCTAATATCAGCCAGATTTAACCAAAGCTTCTAGCTGAACTACATTTTAAAACCTAAACCAAAGACCTGAAATTAGTCTATTAAAGCATTTTCTATAAGATGAAGTGCCACATTTGGTTTCTTTTTGTCAGCCTTTGCATGGAAAACAAGGTCAACATGGTGCTTTTAATGTACAGATATTATCGACCCATAATTCCAATTCTATATTATTATTCTATATAATATATATTACAGTTATAGAATTTGGCAGACACTTTTATACAGATTAACTTACAAAAGTCTGCTGAAGTCTCAATGAACAAGTGCATTTTAATGCTGGTTCATCAGGACACAGACTCAGAATCAGTCTAAAACACTGTTAGGATTAAAATTTGTGAGAAAATCAACTTTAATTTGCGATGAGATACATTCTAGCAATTCTTTGCTTTGTAGGTGAGCATCAGCATTTTAAATATGATACAGGAAGCTACAGAAAAGCCAAAGTAGGGAGTTTAGTATGGGAGTGTATGGGAGAAATAAAGAAGGTTGAAAAGTCGTGCAGCTGCATGATTAAATATATTTGCAATATATTTTGCTCTGTACACCCAAGACATCCTGTCTACATTAGTTTCAATTCTGATTTTAAATATTTTTTGCAAGACAGTTACATTCAGTATGCTCCTCCCCAGTGTATTGTGCAGCATTATTGTTTCCCTATTGAGCCTCAATGAGAGTGTGGCGCAATAATAACTCTATGGAACCTCACTGGGGTGGTAAACACACTGCCCTACAATTGCACAACATCTGCCAAATAGCAACATTTTGTAAATCTCTGGCCATTTAAAAGAGGTTGTTAGAATTTCTATGGAACATTTGGTGAATGGCTGTTGGTATAATTGGACTCCAAAGACTAAAAAGGTAAACCACAATCAATAAGTATGCTTTTATTTTTTTGTCTCTTTAAAATGGAATTTCTGGAGGAGTGATGTTGAAACTTAGCATCAGGAATTCCTCAGATGAGCAAAATGCTTCATGTGGGCTGGACTGCTGCAGGAGCTCAGGAAGATATGTAATGACCATTTATTGCTTTCAACATCATAAACAGGTGGTACATAATAAGCAGCCTGTGCAGTTTGAATAAGTCCAGGGTAATATGATCCGACTTTTCTTTCCTGGTAAAGACACAAGCCACTGCGTTCTTAATTAGCTGAAGCTGCTTTAAAGTGGCAGTAAAGGTCAGAGATCTGCTCACGGCAGAACTTCGTAATCGAGAAGCTATGAAAGCGTGTACTCATTTCCCAGTGTCATGTAAGAGTTTCAGATTTCTTATTAAAGCTGCGTTTCTTACATTACAATAAGCTGATTTTGAGTTGTAACATGGGAATCATATGATAAGGCACCAGTTAGGGTAATGCCAACGCTCTTAATTTTAACATTCCCTTTCATAGAATCATTGTGAATCTCTAAGCTGAAATCAGCTACCCTACTGTGAGCACACTACTTGTTGAGCTCTGGTAAGTCCTAGCCGATCTTCATAATGTTGGTGCTTGATGCCTAATGCTGCAAAATTTTTCATGTGAGAGAAGAGAACTGGGCAAAAGACAGACTGCTGGGTGTGAATACAGCATGGAGTGAATGGAAATAGGTTCATTAATCTCTTGCAATATGATTTAACATGTATTATGTGTGTAAATGAATACCACCGAAGGGAAGGTGTTTACAAACAAAACACATTTCTACTCAACCGGGAGTCACGGATTTCGAGAAAACAATTATTACGCATGCAAATTCATTTAAATGCGGTTTTCTCTTGTTTTCTTCTTTTTCTTTCATATGAAATGAAATCCAACCAAATCAATCGCTCTCCTTTGTCATTTTCTGTATTCTCAAAGGATCGAGTTGTTATTGACAAGAATTCAAATTTTTTTCAAACATATACATTCATACAGAGTACGACATGCAGTGAAATGCCTTTTACGACTGTCCAACATCTGTCCAACATCTTTTTTTTTCAGTGAGAAACATTTCATTCAATGATATGCAATAAAAATCATTTACAGTAACAGTTGCACAGTTTAGTTTTTTTATAGTGTCTATAATTTGGGGGACATGCACTATATGGTCAAATTTATTGGGACACCTGACTTTTCCAGCCTTATGTGGTTCTTTTCCATAACATAAGTTGGAGGCAAACCATTGTATAAGAAATATATACATGGATGCATTACATTTTACCTTTACTTACATTCGGAGACCCAAACCTGTTCAACATGCCATTGCCACTGTGCACCAGAGGTGGGAAGAAATGAAGTACAAATACTTCGTTACTGTACTTAAGTAGATTTTTCTGGTATCAGTACTTAACTTCGGACAACTGTTTACTTTCACTCATTACATTTTTGCACAAAAATCTATACTTTCTTCAACTTACATTTTCAAAACAGGCTTGTTACTTTAGTTTTATTCTAAAAAGTGAAATTTCAATATTTGTTCTTCTCATTGTGCGCCGAAGCCCGTTTCCCCCACTGAATAATAATAAAAAGGTTATTGCGACTTTTTATCTCACAATTCTGTCTTTTTTTCTCAGAATTGTGAGATATAAACTTGTAAATGCGGGAAAAAAGTCAGCAGTTGTTTAGATTGAGTTATTTTAGTAATTATTTGAATACACAGAAGGCTAAAATTGGTCTGAATTGTGGTTCTTGGACATTTCTTTATACAGTATATCTCAGTTTGCACATTATTTTATACTGACGGGCTTTTAAACGCTATTCAGGAGCCACACTTTAAATCATTACAGTTATCTCTTGGATTTAATGCAAGCGTGAATATGAATACACGCTACACACACACACACACACACACACACACACACACACACACACACACACACACACACACACCACACACACTTTTTCAGGCACCTGCTGAAGTGGAGAATTCTCTATTTATAGATCTGTTCCTCCCACCGATAAGTACTGTTTATTTTTTTCTTTTCAGTTTCTGTATGCCAAGTGTGCACACACACACACACACACACACACAGACATGCACACACACACACACACACACGCACACAAATCTGGAAATGTGCAGGAGCTGTCATGTTGTTTGTCACAATAGAGAGAGGGGGGCATATACTTCAGACAGATGGAGGAGTTTGAGGGAGGAAATGCAAGGGAGGAGAACGTAGACAAATAGCTAATCTGTCAATAAAAGTGCAAAAAATAGGCTTAGTTTTACATAATGACATATTTACAGGGACTGCATGAATGTATTTTTATAGAAGCAGTAATTCCTGACTTCTGTCCAATCCGAATGCATACATCAGACCTGGACCATGAAGTAAAAGAAAAAAGTGGCCTGGTGAATCACATTTTATTAAACATCATGTGGAATGCATGTGAATCACATATATGGGGAAGAGATGGAACCAGTGGAAAATAACAACCAGTGGGGATAGATCTGGAAAAATCTGGGTCCTCTAAATTTTCCAGATCGCAAACTGATCAAGCATCTGTGGGATGTTCTGGACTGAATGAGCAGTCAGCAGTGTTAACTTGTGCTCTACTTCATTAACATATTGATGCAATATAATTTGCATTATTGCTTACATTTGTAAACAATTTCTTCATTTTTCAAAACTCTTGATTACCTTGTATGACCTAAACTTAGTTTGTCAGTTTGGTATTTGAGCTTGTCTGATTTCAGCTTCTGCTTATTGCATTTTTGAACTGCTCACTAATCATTCATTGTCATTAAAGTCTCTGATGGATTTGAAACCCTTTATGCATGTATGATACTTTCGTTTGGTTTCTTGCCAGATGGAATCGCATGGCAACTACAAACTCACACTTAAGTGCAATGTAGAAGTATAAAGCGCAAAAGTATAAAATGTTCCATGGGCTTCATGTTGTGTTTTCACCCAGAATACCAAATCTGCTCAACCAGAAAGTTTCTATTTTTTTATGTTTTGTTTAATAAAAGAAGAACCAAAAAGCACTATGCTAAAATGGACATTTATACATTTACAGTATGGCATTTGGCAGACCTTCTTATCCAGAGTGATCTACATAGTGCTTTGAAGTATATCAATAAATATATCCTGATTGTGGTTTTTAGGACACAGATTAATAATACAATATTCTAAAAGTTTGTTCTGAGAGAAAATAGATTTTGTAGTGTTCCTATTTCTTTCCTCTCTTCTGATCTGCCTGATTCATCATGATGTTCTGCCTCTAGATTGAGTTCTCTTTAATTAGAGGCCACTCTGGTTCCACATCAACAGCCTAAAGTTCCATGAAATTACTCAAAAACACAAGAACTTTGAGAATGGATTTGTACTTACTATTAACAGTCTGCTACAATGGCTCAGGAGGTTCCCCTCATGGTTTCTTTCTCAGGCCATATCAGGAAGTTTTTCCTTGCCAGCTCATTAGGAACAAACTTACAATTATAAGGAAGAAATGAATACATACTTTTATTACTGTATTTGAGACAATGTCCATTGTTAAAAGTGCTATACAAATTAAAATGTATTGAATTGAAAATTGAATTTTAAGAGGTGCTAATTAAGGAACCTCTGGAAAAATTTAGATCTTTAGACATCATATGGAGACTGCTGGTGACTCAGCTGTTTGGACATCAATTGAAAGTTTGTTCCACCACCTCATTTGCCTGAACAGAGATAAGTATGGAAGCATGTCTTCCTTGGTTGATGATCAGAGTAGCAGTGTAGTGCACTGCCAGTTAAATACGTGCTGAGAGTTAGAGTGGTTCTTGTCTGCTTTTGGCTTACTAGGTAAGTATTAGTGTCTTAAATCGAATGTGGTTAGCTACAGGAAGCCAGTCAAAGAAATGTAGAAGTGGGGTGGTGTGAGAGATCCTAGGAAGATTAAAAAACGTCACATGGCTGCATTCTGTATCAGTTGCAGTGGTTGAATATCTTTTAGAGGCAGACCTCTGCAGTAGTCCAGTCTGGAAATGACGATGGCCCTTAACCCACAACTGCTCAGTTGTATAAAAAAAAAAATGTAAAACTAGAAAGTAAAACGTGAATATGTGAATAAAATGAATGAATTGAATAAATCTCCAGTCTGGTTACAAAGAAAATCATCCTCAGTTTTGCATCTTCTTTCTTATACTTGGGCCCTGGTAGCCCATTTCTAACCTGGTGCTCATATATCGCAGAATTATCTCAAAATTTGCAATTTATAAAAATCCTCCCAAGCTAACTTTAATGCCAGGTTAGGATATCTCAGTAGCCTGGACCTGGATAAACTTTTAGTGACTGTCCCTTATAAGTCCAACAGACCAAAAGGTCTCAAGAGAAAAAGTAAAGCGCGAGAAAGAGAGGAAAAAGGGATAAAGAAAGAGAGAGGGCGAGTGAACGAGTATAGAGATAATTAGAAAATACACCTTTAGGCAGCGTGGAATCAGTCCCAGTGAAGCCTCTTTTACAGATAGTGAGTGTCAGTCTACAAATAAGGAAAGCAGCACAGTGAGAACTTCATTAGAGAAGATGGATCACCATTGTGTTTATCACAGCGCAAACACAGAAAGGAACTTGGATGCATGTGTGTATATATGCACGTTTGTGAGTGCTGTAATGTGTTGTATCTAATCAAATAGTATTACCATTACAGATTATAAACATATATAAACTTCTCCCTAAAAGTGTCCTGAAAGAAAACCACAAACATCATTTGTCTTTGTGTACGGGCACACCCTTAAGAAAAAGCTTTACTCCCCCCTGGCTCATCCATTCCTTTAACAAGACAAAGGATGTGTTTTGCTGTCTTGGTAGAAGTTTTTTATTGTGTGTATGTATGTGTGTTTTTGCACTGGTTATAGACCATAGTTCTGTGCTGTTGACAGACTTGTTATGGCCTCCTGCCACAAGCTCTTAAGTGACAAATTCCATCAGACAAACCTACTTGGACTTCCATCGCTCTCCCTTGCAGCTAATCACCTATCGCAGGCCTCCTCTTTGCTGGAGAGGTACATTATCTCTATCTGTCATCTACTTTTTCCCCAAGTCTGTCTAAGCATTATCATGTCCAGTGTCCTTCACCAGCCCTGCCCTTTTTACCTAATTACCAGTTGCTTTATAAGGTACATCAAAGAAAAAAAATTCTAGAAACTCGAAAAGAAACAAAATTCTAGTTCAATGGAGTGAAGGACTGCAAAAGTACACCGTGCCGTGGAATTGGTGTTCTTAAGGGTGTTCTTGTAACTGAAGACAAATGATTTTAATAATGCTTTCATTTATTTGTTTTTATTTTGTTAACCGTAGGAGCACCAGTAAACAATCACCATTAGAAATCCAATGGAGGGTTTTAAGAAAAAAAAAAGGAATTAAAAAAAAGAAAAGCCTGGATAAAGTTTATTAGAGCTCAGCTTTCTAATGCTGCTTTCTTACCAATTAACCATGCTGTAGTCAGAATTGTCTTAATCGCTATTTGTACTGGATTAGTACTGGATTAGTTCAGTACGGTAACATAATAAAGTCATGGGAGAACACTGATTTTAGTTCTGTCCCAAACCATCATGTCAGCACATTTCTAAGGACTGTTCATGCATATCTCTGAATTTGATTACTCCATATTTTTCGTTCCGAACCAGGACCAAAAGTAATAACTCCAGCTAATATACAGGCTATATATCCTGTCTGACTTGGGATGCTGACAAAGATTCAATTATATCATGTTTTGTTTTCCAAGACTAAAGCACTCATTTCTATTATCTCAATAAATACGAATGATAAAATATTAATGTCATTTAAATAAAATATCGACATAGAAGGATAGAAACTCTCATTAAGTTCAATTCCACATGTTTATGTAATTTATTTAATTGAACTACAGATGTTCTTTTCCTGTTCTATCTCGAGGAAGATGCAGCTCTACATCTGCCATGTTAATCTGTATTTTATTTGACTCTTAGGACACGCCTCTTTCTCCGCAGTGTTGTGATACGACATATTTACGTGGTAGCAGTGGTGCTGAGAGAACGCGCTTGAGAAACAGTTTAGTGAGGAGGAATCAATCTACATATTAAATATTGGTCCTGAATTATTGCCCACTTTCGAAATAATACAAGTATAGTGCATCCACTAATAATTATGGATAAATAAATCGTTTTTGTATCACATTGTTAACTTTTATGCCGACGCACCGATGCGAATCGGTGAATCTTGTCATCCCTAGTGTATATACAGTAGTATAAGTGCTGAAAACATTAATCAGGTGCAAAAACAAACATGTGACTTGGTGTAGTGGGTGATGGGAAGTGTAGTCTGTCTTTTATATAAAATATATATTATTATTATTTTTATATGTTATTATTAGGGCTGGTATGAAGTACTTACATTTTTCTCCATGTTAAATTAAAAATAGAAATTCAAATCAGTTTAGTGTCTCAAGTCCAACGGGCAATGCTCCAGCACAATAGAGATTGATGTAATGAAGTACAAATACACTGTTATTAAACTTTTTACTTTCATTTATAAATTTTTTCAATTCAATTCAATTCATTTGTATAGCGCTTTTAACAATTAACATTGTCTCAAAGCAGCTTTACACAGAAAATTTGGTGATTAAAAGTGAATATGTTCTTTATAAGTAAGTTTGTCCCTGATGAGCGAGCCGGTGGCGACTGTGGCAAGGAAAAACACCCAGAGATGGCATAAGGAAGAAACCTTGAGAGGAACCAGACAAATATTTTTCACAAAAATATCTGTAGTTTCTACTTCTTACGTTTTCAAACTAGCGTCGTTATTTTAGATTTCATTTATTCAGTGACATGATCAATATTTCTCTTCCCATTCTCTTCCCTTTTTTAGCCTGTCAACCTGTTTCTTGTCATTGTGCGGCTTTTTCAATCTGCCACTGGTTTATCATTTCCTGACTCACACACCACAGACGTAGACTAGTTTACAAAGCAAACAATAAGCAGTCAGAAGGCAACAAGAAGTCTGGGGTGATTGTGGATGAGACAGAGGAAGTCAGTGATGTAAACATGACTGAGAACAGAAACATTCCTGATCATCATCATCTTTTCTCTACTTGTATTCTATATGGTGGTTGTTCAGCCTGGATCCATTCATTAAATAACAAAATTTCAAATTCTATTAATATATTAACATGATGTGTGGTCCAGTTACCAGCGTGACACTAAAACAGGTAGTAGTAATGACTTCTTTTTACTCAAGTACATGTTTGAGCCCAAACTTCTTTACTTTAACTTGAGTGAAAAAGTGTAGTCAGTACTTAAAATGTAGGTATCTGTACTTCTACTTGAGTGAAGGATGTGTGTACTTTTGTAGCACAAAACACAATATGGCCACAGTGTTCAAACTGATGTCCAATTATCCAACATTTAACGGTACTTTCTTGCTCATGTAAGTGAACCTGTCTAGATTTTATTGGAATATCCCTGCAGTGGACAGCCATTAATGGAAAAAAAAAGCTAATTAAAAAAAAGCATCATATGTGCAACCCATAATACGTAGCAGATTTGTTTTGCTGCTTGCTGCTAGAATGAAGCCGAAAGGTCGAGTCCTGTTCTCAATGCAATAGCAATACATTCTGCTTAGAAGCGGCCTGAGACCACATCTTGTACAAACTCCTGGACTTCAGTGGGATCGCTGCAGAGGGGATCACACCAGGGTTCTGATCTTATGGACTAAATAATGCATATGTTTGTGGAATGTTATTTCATTACACTCACGATGTTTGCAAACTTTTCTGTGCATATATTATTAGTTGAGGTTCGATGCTGTGAATATTAGATTATGCCTTCTCACCCTGGACATCATTATGTTAAATGTAAGCGCTTCTCTTCTCTACAGTACACACACACAAACACACATGCACACTTCTAAACTGAGATCCAAATTTGCTATGAATAAACCATGAATGTTTGGCTACACACCCAACCCCTCCACCTTCGTTGTACTGCCTATTTTATGTGTGCAATCAAACCAGTAGATGTTTTCTCCTCCTCTGGATTTACACTGCTGCTTCATGTGTGTGCACATTAATTCCACCTGAGGACCGTTCAGTGACACTGATGCATTTTCCAATTGCAGCCAAAAAAAAAGAGGCAAACAAAACTTTAAAGGAATATTTCTTCATATTTCTTCACATAATAGAATGGGAAAAAAGCGGTAGGAGGGATGGGACAGGGGTGCAGTACACAGAAGCATGGCATTTGGAATAATGATATTGCGGAGGTGTGACTCATAACTCACCGTGCCATTAGGGCCCACTGCTGAATAGTGCAGGAGCGTATTGATCCAAGAGCTTTATGTTTTCTTTTGCCTATAATGAAGTTTAGCTCTCTATCCCTGCGTAGAAATGGCTATAATGCTGTGTGTATATATACACACACACACATCAAATTTTTTTCACTTGCTTGCTTGCATACATCCAATTATTGTTTATAACTACCTTTTCAATTTAGCTATGTGGAGGGGGAGTATTCCTCCAGTCCACTTTGCCTCCACTGCAAGAATTCAAGGATTTGTAAAGTTTGTAAGGGAAATGTAAGCTAGAGTTTTGATGTGAACTGTCTTTTGAGAAACTTGCCCATTTATTTTTGTCAACTTGAGGTTTGTGCTATGAATATCTCTAAGATCTACAGTATCTCACAAAAGTGAGTACACCCCTGCGTGAAATCATTATGGAGGAGTGGAAGAGGATCCCAGCAACAACCTGTGCAGCTCTGGTGAATTCCTTACCCAGTAGGGTTAAGGCAGTGTTAGATAACAATGGTGCTCACACAAAATATTGACTCTTTGGACATAGTTTTGACATGTACTCACTTTTGTTGCCAGCTATTTTGACAATAATGGCTGTATGTTCAGTTATTTTTAGAGGACAGTAAATCTGTACTTTTATAAAAGCTGCACATTGACTAAAATATATATCCAAGTTTCATTTCTTTAGTATTGTCCCATGAGAACATATACTATGGTTGCTGAAATGTGAGAAGTGTACTTACTTTTGTGAGATACTATAAATATATCTGACTCTATGTTTATATTGACAATAGTCCTAGATTTTTCCAGTCATATGTAGTTCTTCCTCAAACTGTTTCCACAAAGGTATATGTGCACAGTTGCTTAAAATGTCTTTGGCTTAAACACTGACTGTACCCCAGACCTCCTCACCCTACATCAGTTCATTACTTGACTAACACTCTTTTGGCTGAATGAGCTAGTGAAATATCTTCCCAGAAGAGTGGAGGTTGTTTTCTAACCACAAATGGGAATGAAATGTGGACCAGGATGGTTAAAAAACCACATATAAAGGCTTTTAAACTTACATTCTTTCTGTGACCCCATTTTTCTTACTGGAATTTGAGAAAAAATAATAATAAAAATTCACTCTGCTGTAATGTACAGTATACATGACAAATAAAAGCTGCTTCTTCTAAATATGAACCATACCGTTTCCATTACTATGTCCCCAGAAAACTAGAGTTAAAAATAATACAACTGTCAGAATGTTGTGTGAAATCTGACACTGACAGTTCCTCAGCCTCAGCTACATCATTTTTTTTTTTTTTTTATCCTACTCACACAGTTGTTATTTTTGTCCATAACATTTTTGAACATGTTTAGTCGGTTCTCTTAGCCGAAATATAAACAAACTAGGAGCCCAAGTTACCCCATAGCAACCCAGAGCAGGCAAATACAAGGGACCATGTCACATTTGTGTTAATAAACATAATAGACATAATTATTTTAGATGAATTCTGGCAGCTTGATTGTTCCAGCATTAACGTAAAATACATTAAATAAATAAATAAACTCAGTCAGACGCCTTGTCAATCTTTTTGGTAAAAGTTAGCCAAAAATATTTGTTACTTTATTCTGGAATACAGCAGATCATATTATTCTGCAGGAAAAATATCACTTTGATCCCACCCTCATCTCCCTTCACTGGCTGTGAGGAATTTTTTGAATTAACATGAAATCACTAGTGCTTGCATACCAGACATTAACCTGAGTAGCTCCTGATTACATTTCTGAAATGAAAAACAAATCCCTCACATGACATTTGGTTTTAAAAAAGCAAAAAATAATAATAAATCTGTATTTTTATAATACACTATATGGACAAAAATGGTTTGTGGACCATGAAAAGTATATGCGATTTTTGAACATCCCATTCTACATGTATTCCCTATTTGCTGTTATAATATCCCTCCACTCTCCACTCATTTTGTAAGATGTTCCACTAGATTTTGGAGTATGGTAAGGAGGCCTGGGGTGCAGTCAGTGTTCCAAATCATCCCAAAGGTGTTCAGTAGGGTTCAGGTCAGTGCTTCATAACATATATTCCACTCCAAACTATCTTTTTAGAGCTGCCATTCTGAAAAGGGGCTGGAACAGGTTTGGGTCTCCTATTTCAAGTGATGGAAAAATTGTGAATAATTGTCTTATGAATGATTGTGCTACACAATTAAATAAGAACAATAAGCCCTTGTGATCTGTTAAAGACCAACTTATAGCACATATACAGTCTATAGTTTTATGCCTCTTTTCCATGGCAAAAACTCCAGATCAGTTGCAATGGGATCTCCTGTGCACAATCCACTTTGAGTCACTTCATATTTAAAAAATAATATTTTGATTTGGGCTCTGACTGGTCTTTCCAAAATGTTGATCTTTTTTCAATATTAGTCATTTATTGGCTTGGATCTATGCTTTGGGTTGTTATTGTGCTGGCAACATATTTTTTTTTTTTCATCTTCACCTGCAGGTTTTTATGTCATAACAGATTAGTATTTGGAGCTTTTCATGATTCTTTCTATCTTGACTAGATCCCTAGTCCCTAGAGAAGCAACCTCAGAGCATGAAGCATTATGCACTATTGGATTGGTAATCCTTTTAGTGATAAGCTCTGGGTTTGCCAACAGTCAACCTTGTTCTCATCAGATCATAACACATTTTACATTTCTTTTTTGTTGTTCTCATATATATATATATATATATATATATATATATAAATGGATGAACTGCTGCTCCGGATAACATCACACAAGCGGATTAAGGAATGTAATGCCATGATTTTTACGGAAACATGGCTCAACAACAACATTCCCAGCAGCACCATTGAGCTCGGGGGTCGCAGTGTTTTTTGGGCGGACAGGACGGCAGAGGACTCTGGTAAGCGCAGAGGTGGAGGTCTGTGCATTTATGTTAACAAATCAACATTCCGCCGGATGCTAATGCTAAACTAGCTATGGAGGAACTGCACACAGCTATCAGCAAACAGCAGTCTGCACATCCCGAAGGAGCTATCGTTGTTGCTGGAGATTTCAATCACTCCAACCTGAGATCTGTTTTACCAAAATTTCACTGTAATGTCTCCTGCTCTACCAGAGGGGACAAAACACTGGACCAGGTATACACAAACATACCTGGGGCATACACAGCCATTCCCCTCCCACACTTGGGTCAGTCTGATCACCTCTCTTTGTTCATGCTACCCAAATACACACCACTGATCAAACGGGTGAAAACAGCTGTGAGGACAGTAAAGGTATGGCCAAAGAGGGCTATTTCTTCTCTACAGCAACAGTTTCAGGATATTGACTGGAACATGTTTGCCTCACAGGCCACACTGGACTCTCACACGAACATGGACATTTACACATCATCTGTTTTGGACCATATCAACACGTGCATTGACAATGTCACTACCGTCAAACACTTGAAATGCTTTCCTAATCAGAAGCCGAGGATGAACTCTGAAGTCCTTCTCCTGTTGAAAGCAAGAGATGCTGCCTTTAAATCTGGCAACTTAGCGGACTACAACAGAGCCAGGGTCAACCTGAAAAGAGGCATTAGGAGAGCAAAGCTCACATTCAAACTCCACATAGAAGAGCACTTCCACAACTCTGACCCCAGACGCATGTGGAAAGGTATCCAGACCATCACAGACTACAAACCTACAGCTCAACCAACCAGCAGTGCCTTCCAACCAGACGAACTCAATCACTTTTTTGCTTGTTTCGATCAAGGCATAGGACATTTCACCTCAACCACAGACTCTTCTACAGCTTACAGCCCACTTTCACTCTCGACAACAGACGTCTATTCAGCGTTTAGTAGAGTGGATGCAAGCAAGGCAGCTGGCCCGGATGGCATACTGGGACGTGTTCTCAGAGCATGCGCTGGACAACTGGCACAGGTTTTCACTGACATTTTTAACCTGTCACTGGCCCAAGCCATGGTTCCTACATGTCTGAAGACCACAACCATCATATCTGTGCCTAAGCACCCAGCTGCCGAATGCCTGAATGACTTTCACCCAGTTGCACTCACCCCTATCGATATGAAATGCTTTGAGAAGCTGGTCCTGAATCACCTCACTGCGGGCCTACCACCTACACTGGATCCACACCAGTTTGCCTATCGCCCGAACAGGTCAACAGAGGATGCAGTTTCCACGGCCCTTCATTCAGCCCTCACCCACCTGGATAAAAGCAACACCTACATCAGACTGCTGTTCATTGACTTTAGCTCTGTGTTCAATACAGTCCTCACCACTGTACAGATCACTAAGCTCAGTGACCTGGGTATCTGCACCTCCACTTGCAGATGGATTCTGGACTTTCTCACCAACAGACCTCAATCTGTTGTGTACCAGGTTGTGCAACCAGGTATCCTCAACCCTCATTCTGAACACTGGCATCCCACAGGGCTGTGTTCTGAGCCCACTACTCTACTCCCTGTTCACTCACGATTGTGCTCCTCTGTATAACTCCAACATCTTCATCAAGTATGCAGATGACACCACCGTGGTCGGCCAACAACAACGACGAATCGGCCTACAGGGAAGAGATCCGAAGTCTGTCAGCATGGTGTGCCAACAACAACCTGTTCCTCCACGCCACAAAGACTAAAGAGATCATTGTGGCCTTTCGGAAATCCAACAGCAGGAGACATCTACCAGTCAACATAAATATAACTGAGGTAGAGCGAGTCTCCAGCTTTAAGTTCCTGGAAGTTCACATCTCTGAGGATCTGTCCTGGTAGCAGAACACTTCAACTCTGGTTAAGAAAGCACAACAACGCCTGTACTTCTTGAGAAGTCTCAAGAAAGCCCATCTGTCCCCAGGGATTTTAACGAGTTTCTACCGCTGCATCATCGAGAGCATCCTGACCAACTCCATCACTGTATGGTACGGAGGCTCCACTGTGTCTGAAAGTAAAGCCCTGCAAAGGGTGGTCAAAACCACCCAACGCATCACTGGCACCCAACTAACTGCCATTGAACACCTTCACCACAGCAGATGTCTGCGCAGACCTCACAACATTATCAAGCACTCTTCACATCCCAGTCATAAACTGTTTAACCTCCTTCCATCAAGAAGGAGATACAGGAACTTACGCACCAGAACCAGCATTTTCAGGGACAGCATTTTTCCATCCACCATTACACTACTGAACTCTACACTACACCGCTAGATCACTAAAAAACAAAACAAAACACAAAACAAAACACTGTATATAACCATTACACTACTGAACTCTATACTACACCGCTAGATCACTAAAAAACAAAACAAAACACAAAACAAAACACTGTATATAACCTCTGTACTATACATGTACATATTACATAGTATATCTTTTTTACTCCTCATTACATCTGCACTAATTTTTATCTATATGTATCTTTATATCCCTACTGTACATTCTGCCCAACATTTCACATTCATGTATGTGTATATAATGTGTGTGTGTATATATATATATATATATATATATATATATATATATATATATATATATATATATACTGTTTATTCAGCTTGCACATTTCTTAAATGCCATAATCTTAGAACCTTTCACTTCTGCACATTCCTCTTCAATGCCATAGCCTTAGAACCATTTGTCTGTACTTCTTAATGATGTTCCCACATCTCTGCACTGTTATAGCCTTTATATTTATTCACTGTACATATGCTTACTGAGGTGTTAAAATGTGTGTAAAACTGTTGATCAGTATTTAATCATAGAACATTTTGTTGCTCGTTTAACAGATCTGTGTTCTGATGGACTGAATTAAATTTCCCCATTAATTAATATTTTCATTTACTACACTAACAAACCATAACCTTGAAAATTAAGTACAAAATAAAACACAGCCAGGTTTGTTTAAAAGAATTCACTCTAAAGAAAAAAGTAAAATCAACTGTTTTAAACTGGAAGTAGAGGTTTTGGATTTGTGATCTAAACTATGCTAGTCATATCACCAACCCACTGACACGCTCCTGTTCCATCCATCACCTTAAATATCAACTCAACATGATCTGTTACCTGAATCATATCTAGCTCATGTAGAGTTTTTACCAAGTCATAGTTTGTCAATCCAATATTTTGGCACACCACCCAGTGAAGGGGAAAAAACCCTACTTGCTTAGTTTCCTATCTGATTGCTTCTGATCGTTCAGGTAAATGCTTTGTGTGTGAATCTGTGCAGCCATGAGCTTTAAATGCAAGCAGAATTCCGACTGTGTGTTCCTTTTTGCTTCATTTGGGGGGGAAACACACAGCCGATGTGTTGTTTGCTTAGCTTAGTCGGCTCTCGAGAGAGTCAACTTTTAGCATTTTTAGCCGTGCAGATATGCGCTCCCGAGGCGAAGCGGTGCTGAAGCTTGCGGGGCTCGCAGGCCGACCTAGCAGAAGGCATGGAGATGGATACCATTTCCCGTGGAAAGCTTCGGCGGTTCCTTCTTCCGGCGCGTGTAACGTGGAGCTCCGTATTTCTTCCACCAAAGAGGGAGAATTTTCAGATGCTAGCGAGCAGATGGACTCCTCACAGCCTGTGCTGTTGGAGGAGCACCTGGAGGTAGTGACATGGGCCGTCGCTAAGCTAGAGATAGCTTAGCCCGATGAGAAGCACAAGCAACTCGTTCCCAGCGAAGCCTCGACCCTGGGGCCCCAGGAACTAGGGTTACATACATAACCTAGAGATGATCTAATCTGAGGTTCACTTGAAACCAAGGACAGAGGATATACACTAAAGCAAGGTGTGTGTTCTAGTTTGATTAAAATAGATCCGTAGTGTGTGGGGTGGGGGGTGATTCTTTGAGAATTTGACAGAGACAGGATGCAGACACAGAATACTAATCACCTTCATCAAACACATACAGCATGATCTGCTAGATATAGTAGCAGTGTTTGAGTTAAAGAGAGAGAGAACATGAGAGAAAGAGAAAAAGAAAGCAATTAAAAGAGAGAGAAGAAAACATCAGAACACACTTTTTACATACATATACATACAGTATGACACCACACACATATCCATCCCCTCCTCAGAGACACGCAGTCATCTCTCTGAATATTTTAATCAGGCCTGTAATAACCTTTGTGCTTTACGTGAAAGAGCCTTAATAACAGTTATAATTAATAATTTTAGAACAGTGATGGGTGTGTGTACGTGCATGCATTGACTTTGCTGGGAATTTTCAAAATCCTCCGCATTATGCAGCCTCTTGCACACAGAGCCGTCTAAATCTATCAGCCTTAATATTTTTTGGGGGGTTTTGCATTTCTTTCCCTCACTTTCTCTCATTAAGGCATAAAGCTCTATGCAGTCTTCTCCTTCTTGTTTTCAAGCACTGAAAATTTTACCACTGCTGCATAAGCAAGAATTTCAAGAAGCATTTAGAAGGGTTTTTTCAAATAAATAGAGCAGAAAATCTAACATAATTATGTAAAAAAAAAAATATAAAAAATACATTATATTTATTAGAGGATCAGTGTTTAATAAGAGGCTCTAGGTTACTGATCTGAAGGATGGGGTTCACTACCAACCCACTTCAGGGATGCTGGTTCATAACTTACCTTGTGCTCTGACAATGGCTTTCTAACAAGCAGGGATATGTAAAGAAACAAATTTTACTTTACAGTATACGTAATAATAGCCTTTGTCTAAAAAAAATCCTAAAAAAGAAAATGGGAAAAAAATATAAAATTGGGGGGAGAAAAAACAGAATGCAATGTTTTGCAGATCTCATAAACCCATATTTTATTCACAATGACCAAAAACAAATGAAATGTTAAAAATGAGAAAATGTACTATTTTAAGGCAATTTGATGGCCAAAACATGTCTCAGAAAAGTTGGGATGGGATCAACTAAAAGCTTGATAAGTAATTGTTTTTAAAAAGAAACAGTCGGAGGAACATTTTACAACTAACTAGGTTAATTGGCAACAGACTGGAAGTAGTTGGACAGATGGGCAGAGTTTCACCAATCTGCCAAAAACTGCATCTAATTGTGGGATAATTCCAGAATAATGTTTCTCAACACCAAATTGCTAAAACTTTCAATATCATCTACAGTACATAATATTATTAAAGGATTTAATAGAATCTTTGGGGAAATCTATGTGCACAAGAGACAAAGGCAAAAATTATTACTTGATGTCTGTGATTTTGGGGCATCAGACAACACTGCATTAAAACCAGACAGGATTCTGTAATTTAAATCACTGCAAAAGCTTAGAAACACCCCCAGAAATAATTGCTTGTGAGCACAGTTCACTATGCCATCCACAAATGCAGTTTAAAATGCAAAGAAGAAGCCACATGTGAACATGATCCCATCTTCTCTGGGCCTAAGCTCAGTTTAAACTGATTGAGGCAAAGTGAAAAACTGTTCTGTTTTGTGATGCTGCAGTTTCCAGACTAAAGGGGAGAGAGACAATCTGGCTTATCATCAGCGCTCAGTTCAAGCCTGAATCTCTGATGTTTCATCTGCAAAGGCACCATCAATGGTGAAATGTTCAGTATATACAGGTTTTAGGGCAACAAATGCTTCCATTCAGGCAACATCTTTTTCAGGGCAGATTTTTCATAATTCAGCCAGACAATCTATACATTCTGAAGTTTGGGTGCTGAACTGGCTTGCCTGCAGTCTAGACCTTCTGCTAATTAAAAACATTTCAATTCATGAATCACGAAATGACAAAAAAAAGAGTCAGGACTGTTAAGCAGTGCAAGTCTCCTCAGTTTCCAGACATATACAGACTGTTATTAAAAGAAGAAGGGATGCTACAACAGTAATAAACATGGCCCTGTACCAACTTTTTGACATTCTGTTTTTATTAAAATTTTACATTTTTCCCAACTTTTTTGGATTTGGGAATATATTTATTCAATCAGATTAATTCATTTCTGAATCTGTTTGGTTAGAAGGATTGTATAGGGTGTCATTGGATGTGGTAGCATGAAATATTTTCTTCACTTGATCTTGGTGACTCAAACTGTTCCAGCATGGCAATAGCCCTGTGAACAAAGATAGCTTCATTAAGATATGATTTACATGGGTTTTACTGAAGAATCTTGCATGGAATTTGGAAGTTTGAGTTTGAGTGCCCTGCTATAGAGATTTGAGCTTGACCTTACTGAACAGCTTTGAAATGAAATAGGATACTGATTGCACATCAGGACTCAGCACACTACATCATTACTTGAGGCAACCACAATCCAAAATCTAGTGGAACATCGGAAGAGTGGAAAGTATTATAATAGCAAACAGAGACTAAATGTGGAATGGGATGTTCAAAAAGCACATAGAACTGAATATTATGGTCTATAAACAAATATAAAATGTAATCCCTTGTAAATTGCTGTTGAATAAGAAAAATTTAACTCCCTAGTGTAGATGGTGTTCATTATTCCAGGTAGCCCCACTAATTATGTGTTTAAAGTTTGAATATAATCACAAGTTTTTAATGTATTCTAATAGCTGCTAGTCTACTTTACCTCCCTGCTGTTATGCTTTTCCCTTTCTATAGCACAGTTGTCACATTCCCTTTTAGCAAAAGAAAATATCAGCACAGTTGGAACCTCTTACTGCAGGTTTAAATGAATAAATGAGGGGGAAAAAAAAGTACAATGTGCATTTAAACTGATTAGTTTTCCTAAAACTTTCCAATGCTGAGCTTTTTTATGACAGTGAAATCAAACTTATTAGATTTGTCAAATATGATTTTTTATCCTGTTTCTAATTTTATATGAATTGGATTTCCGGGTCACATTTTTTTTTTCAGAAATAACAGGATTGTATGGTCACTACTTCACATACTGTACAACCAGAGAGGTATGTTGAGTAAAAGGAGAAGCGAGGTGGGGAGACCCGGAAAGCATTCATGACTCTGGATTCCCCCAGCTTAATGTGGGCTTGAGGTATCAGGAAGCCTAAATGTGCAGATTAAAGAGAGACCTGATCAACAGTGAATGCTGTGATGCCATTTGTGATTATTTGGGAAAACTGTCCACTTGATATCCTGCAGCTGTCTTTTTAAAGAGAGGCCTCGATTGATTGATTAAAAGTAAACAAACCCCAGCAAAGTCATTGCATGTACAGTAAATGACAGACAAATATAAGGAGAAAGAAAGGAGATACTGTAGATCCAGCTTGGTGTTATGGGTAACAAAAATGGCATGGGAGCTAATAGAAACTAATGACTAGTTGTCAGGATTGTGCCATAAAAGAAAAAGGACGACGTTTGATTACGTTAATATCAGTGACTGCACTTCACTATTTAAACCTTGGTTAGCACCAGGGGTAGTCCCTCAGAGCCCGCAAGGCCTTCTCTGCTGTCCTAAATATCATATCAGAATCACTAACTCACATTTGAAATTATATTTTCATTAATATATAATTATTCCCAGCAGTCTATTCTTTTATTTCACAGTGTTTCTCTTGGTAGCACTGCTCTCTGGAATGTAAATTTGGTTAGAGTTTCAATCCCATCAGATCTTAGCAATCGCATCATGTGCTTTCAAATGTATCTGCCGTGAAGACCTCAGATTCAGGAGTTTGGGCACCTGTAATGTAAAGTACATGTTGCTTAAAGTTGTCAGATTTCAAGTTGGCAACAATTTTGATTGGATGGTCAGAATACGCAATAGTCAGAGCTCGAAAACCGCATATGTGGCAAAATGCACAAGCTCAAATTGTCACGAGGCTGGCTGGAGGGACCCAAATGCAGGACGGGCAGCGCGGGAAAACCTCAAAATGGCCGCCGACCCGGAAGAAACCGGAAGTGCGCGGCGCGAACCCGGAAGACCGTGACACAAATATATTCAAAAATAATTTTATAGATGTTTTATTAATTCCACAAAGGCTGACAGAGGAGAAGAAATTGATTTGTCACAGATACACTTACAAGGGCATATTCAATAGAGACTTTTTAAGAAAAGTTGGACATCATGAGGAAAGGTCAGGCAAGACAATTCAAAGAACCATTTCAACTTTTTTCGTTTCTTTCCGTAAAATTTGCACAAAAAAAAACAAAACAATTTGCCTTCATTTAAAATCTACAGGAAAATCTTAATGCATGGCAAAATAAATAAATCAATCATTTTTAGTTTTTTTAATTAATCTCTTAGACATGTTTGTAAATTTGTAAAGCTGTTTTACAACTATAGATGGAGATAAGAACAAACTAGAGTTGTTTGTATAATTAGCAGACTTAAGAACTACTAACCTACTGTACATGTACAGTATAAGAAGATAGCTAATATATAGCCTTAGCTAACTAATATTAATGATAGTCAGGGTTCTTTTGTTCACTTTTTTTTTTACTTTTATTTAAGTCAATTTTGCAACATTATAAGCCAAAAAATCTCATAGAAAGCCAGTGAAGTTCCTATCAACATTGAGTAGATACATTTGTATTTGTATTTGAAAAACACATGAGACCTTAAATATTTTTTTTGTAAAATGTAATGTGTATCTTACATTAAAAACTAACCCATGAGAAATTAAACTTTATTAATTGGAATAACTGCTAGAATTCCATTTGGATTGCGAGTTCAAGATAACAGTAATGTAACCCTGGTTGAAATTGTATAGGATGCCATTTGAATACCTATTGGACACCTTCATGGGAATTCAATGCAAATTTTTTTACTTTAATTCCAGCTGACACGAAAGAGTAAAAGAAATCCCAGCAAGCGGCTACTGATATGGATTTTAATCAGGAAGAATAATGTTGCACAGAGCACTTAGAGACATGTGTTACATTGAAACTGAGGTCATGGTGCATATCTGCATAAGAACTGTGTACTCCTGGCATGTCAAGGCTTACCAATGCTTTGCTATGTTTCCACACAGACTTTGGTATTGATTTGAGACTTGGCGCATCAGTAAAACAAATGTTCAGTGATTATATATATATATATATTTATGAGTAAAGAAAGGACGCTGTGTATAAATGTGTGTTGCATTGCAGGTTTTTTGGATTTTTTATATTTATTTATTTATGTTTTTAATACAAATGGTCAAATAGAAATGCGCTCTGCATTAATAAAATTAGTGCCGTTCAAATGAATTTGCATTAAAGCATGAATAACCTATTATATATACAGGTGCATCTCAATAAATTAGGATATCATTTAAAAGTTGATTTATTTTAGAAATTCAATACAAAAAGTGAAACTCGTATATTATATAGATTCATCACACACAGACTGATATATTTCAAGTGTTGAAAGGTGTTAAAGGATATATATATATATATATCAGATCCCCCTTGGTAAAGATACTATAGCAGGGTGTTGAAGTGTGTGTTTGTGGAAACTGAGCTCGTGTTGTGTCGTGTTGCATGTCTGCACTTTCCTGTGCTGCAAGAGAGCTATAGAAAGACAAATCTACACACTTCATTTTGCATAAGGAGCTGGATGAGAGCACTTGTGTGAAATAAACCCTTTCCCTATCTGACGCACTGCTCTGTGCCGAGCGTATTAAAAATGAGGCGATGGTGTGTGTTCGGTGCGGATGGTATAAGAGCATGTGAAATGTTCTCCTTTGTCACTGTCATTCCTGCAAGCTTGGGTCATTTTTCTTCTTTTACCTCTGTAAGATACGGTTCTTGTGCGTTGGGTGTCTTATGCGTGGAGGAGAGGTAGTGTAGGCAGTTGTTCCATCTCACTTCGATTTTTTTTTTTCCCCTTTTGTCCAACACGCTCTCCTCCTGAGCAGGTTATGTTTTCGTTCTCTCTCTTTCTTGTTTGTTGGCGGAATATTTCTTCCTTCTGTCTGTTGGTGCTTGGAGCGTTTTTCCACCAAACAGTTCTCAAAAAAACAAAAACAAGAATCAGGCCCAAACATGAGTTAAACAGTACTCATTGTTCCAGTTCCAGAAAAAAATGAATGTTCCCCAGTTTGAGAGACTAAAAACAGTCACAGTGACAAGAGCAAAGGTGACTGTTCAATCATTTATATATACAACTTTTGTTATATAATTATTAGCAGCATTCTATGGTTCAGAAATTATTAAAAGAAAGAATTGGTCAGCATAAAACAGCAACCTGAGGCTAATACATCCCAAAACTGAACAGTTAATGATTGGAAGGTGATGTTTATGTGTATGGTGTATGTCTAGTGATTCTGTGCCCACTGCATACCCAGATTCCATTTCTTGAGAAGTAGACCATGATGTGTTCTCCTTTTGTTGTAGATCATCTTCTTCAAACCTTTTGGAATTCTGAGATGCTTTTCTGCTTCTATAATATGTTATCTGAGTTACCTGACCATCTGGCATACTTTATTACCAATTTGTTATCCATTGGCTAAGGCACTTCAACACAAACCTGATTCTCACTGAAAGTCTTTTGTTTTTTGCACCATTCTCTGTCAACTCTACAGACTGTTGTGTGCAAAAACCCGGGGTTATCAGCAATTTTATAAATAATCAAACCTAAATTTACAAATAAACATCTGTGAACCCATTCTAGAAGCAAATTGGTGGAGGTTAATTCGGGTTCCCCGACATTTGTGACTCATTCCTGTATTGCATTGGGAATTCTGGACTTGCCTTCTGATTCATAATATGTGCATTGCATATTATTGCATATGAAGGCTATGATCTTGTGGTAAAGCCGTCATATTTCTGCTTTCAGTCTCTTTGTAGAACAATTGACTGTGATATCATCACTTCTGCTCTGTAGAGGTTGCTGATGGTGTGGAGGTTGTATGTCAGCATTGTTTTTGTTTTTTTCCTTCACAGCTCTCACAATGTTTCTGCCAAAAATGTTGCCAAAAGTTTAGACACCTATTCATAAGTACAGTATTGTATGTGCTTTTTGAGCGTTGCATTCCACACTTAGTCCCAGTTCGCTCGTATAATTGCCTTCCACTAGATCCTGGAGTGTGCTTGTGGACATTTGTGTTCATCACAATTAGTAAAGTGTTAGTAAAGTCAGGTACTGATGTGTTGCAATTTATCTCAAACGTGTTTAGTAGGGGTGAGATCAGAGCTCTATAGCAGGCCACTCAAGATTTTCCATTCCAAATCATGCAAACCATATCTTCATGGAGCTCGCTTTGTGCACAGGGGCACTGCCATGCTGGAGCAAGTTTGGGTTTACATGTTTAAGTGAACTAAAACTGTTATTATACCGCATCCAAAGACATTTGATACAATAGTGTGCCTCCTGCTTTGTGGTAACACAAACCACATATGGCAGGAAAGGTCAGGTGTCCCAGTACTTTTCTCTATTTAGTGTATCTAGATAAATATCAGGAAATGAAAGCTGAAATGTAGTCCTCTTATATGCATCTTTTGATCTCAAACTAATATTAAATTTCTTTGTTGCATAGGCAATCTCTATAAAAGAGTCTTTTTTGTATGGCCTTGCTGTACCAATACTTTCAAAAGAGAGTGCATAGTGGAAGTATATAGATGCCAACGAAAAACTGAATGTGTCAACAATCTAACCCCGGGATTATTTTTCCAAAAATGGTAGCACACACACATATATACACACTCACACTTCTGACAGGACCTTGATCTGGATGTAAATGGAGAGATGCTCTGAGTGTGCCTGTCTCCAGCACGCAGTCACCTCTACTGCATACTAATGCACTACTCAACACCCCTTCACCCCAATTCACACATAGCTGCCAACCACACACTGTTAATGATATACACCAATACATATACAGACGCGCCCCACCTCACGAACGAGTTACGTTCCGAACGACCTTTTCGTACCATGAATTTGTTCGTAAGTTGTTACTGTGTTTGTTATTGACTACGCTTATCTCCTAATGATGTAAGAGCTATAAATACTATAAAATAAGCAATAACATACTAAAGCTAATCAAAATGCTGTATACAATATTTTGTATTAAGGAATTAAAATATAAATAAAAAGCTTCACTTAAAAAAATTCATTGGCCCCAGTCCAGTGTGCATTATCCGTTTAGAATTTTTTTGAAACTTGTTTTGAAACTCCAAACAAATTTCACTTTAAGAACAGGTTTGTTCGTATCCGCGAAAGTGCATAAAGCGAATGTTCATTAAGTGGGGAGCGTCTGTACAAACACGCTCAGATGAAAATGTGAAAAATGACAAAACATACATAGGTTAAATTCTATTTGTAGAATTTGACCATAGATCATACAGCAAAATAGAAATAATGTTCATAGATGTTTCGAAAAGTAACCAGATAAAGTAAAACTGTTAAAAAAAATCGAAATAAAGTACATTTATTCTATGTTTGATTGCATATTTACACACCCACATGCACACCTGCCATCAGAAGGATCCCTATGTGTAGAGCAGATATCCGGTGTTTTCTATTTGGAAGGCAGCTGCATAGGTAGGCAGCTTTTTCTGAGCCAAGAACCACACCAATCAGGAAGCAGCTGCCCACTGAGGTGCCTTTTTTAGCCAAATACCAAGACAGCACACTTTGTAGCCTTCTTCATGTCAAACCTATAATTCCCTTAAACCTCCAAATGTTTTAAAGGGTGTCTGTGAAGTGCCTGGGAATTTTATAGTAAATTATTTTTCTGAAGATAGCTGATACTGGACAATTGTGCATCGTTTGGAGATAAACAGAAGTCAAGTCACACATAAGTAATGTACCCCTTTAAGGAAAAAATAAGGTCATTCTCAATTTGATGGATGCAACACATCTAAAAAAAAGTTGGGACAGGGCCATGATTACCACTGTGTAGCTGGAAAATGTTCCTTCAGCGGTTCCTTTTAGGAAAATGTACTTTTCGTTTAGCCTTTTGTTGCCCATATAGTAACGTTTTTAAGACATATTGCTGCTGTCAACTCTAAAATTACCTTATTTTTCTCTTAATATGGTACATTTTCTCATTTGAAACATATTTTTATGTTCTATTATAAATACAAAGGTGGTTTATGAGATTTGCAAATAATTCTATTCTGTTTGTACTTAAATTTGAAATTTTTTCCCAACATTTTTGGAATTGGGATTGCATGAATTCTTGAATCTGATTGGTTTGAAGGATTTGATTCATTTGCTATAAAAGCAGGCACACAAATGTATAGGAAGTAAGTGTCTCCTTACCCTACATCGTTGCTTGGCACAGCCACACTCCAAAATCTAGTTGAAATCTTCCCAGGAGAGTGACGGGTATTATAATAGCAAACAGGGACTAAATGGGAAATGCAATGTTCCACAAAAAGAATATATGAATGAATATTATGGTTCGATACTCGCGGTGCCCTGTCGTTTTTTTTAATCAGTATCAATTCCCAAAGCAGAGTTCGCAAAAAGAAAAGGCTGCTGCTAATTTAAGATTTATTCTGAGATAAATTAGTTAGCAATTGTGTTGTCTGCCAAGGTTGAAATGTTGTCCACTGAGGCGGCTGCTTTTAAATGATGCAGATATTTTAGTTGTCCTTCACCATAAAAACTATATTGCATTTCTAATCATTCAGGTAAGCTGTGCAAAAGTATTAGTGTCTAAGGTAGTGTGGTTCATTTACAATGTTGAGGGAATTATGAATAAAAAACACATTAAAGTACAAGCAGATGGATGGTTAGATGGATGGAGTGTAAATGCCTGACATGCTTCATCTGTTGTGGTCTCCTCTGTGTGCAGCTCCCAGAGGGCAGTTATCATTCACCAGGCTTCTGTCCACCTATTCATCACTTAGCACCAAGGTTTGGCGAGAGCACAAGGCGATTTGTAAATGAGTTAATTATTTGGGCAACAGGATCGATTTGAGGAATGCCAGATTAAAGCACCGCGGTTTACAGTCCTTCTGGGTAAAGGATAGGAATTTGGAATATCAGAGTCAGCACAATGAATTTGCTTCTCGGCTTATTGAACAAAAATTTCTTGAACTGTGCTCAGCCTTGTATTAATAATTTTTAAGCTTTGGTAATGGTGTTCGAATCCATATTTTCTACCCAATAAATGAGAGGCGGACACTCAGGAATAGAAATCATATTGCCAGCATTCTTACCCTCATGGAGGATTGGAAATGATGCAATGAACTGAAAATTGTGTGTTACTGTCTGGGAGTGTTAAGACCTATACTTGTTACTATCATTATATCCAGAGGCCAATATGGCTATGAGTAATATCTGTTAATGGAAATTAAATAAAGATTACACATCTGTGAATGTGCTACAGATGTGGGGTTTATGTGCACTGAATGTCGTAGGTTTATCCAACCTTTACCCACTTTTACCCGTTAATCACATTTATAATGCTTTTTTGTGAGAGTGAACCATGTAGGATGAGCCTTATAGCAAGAGGTATTATCATAAGTATAATACTATTATGCATACACTCTTAAAAACACACACACACACACACACACACACACACACACACACACACACACAATATTTTTGCTGTTTTATATAATCATGTCTTGTTTGCTCTGGAATAGCAAATAATGAAAAGTGCTTTATACTTGTCATATGTACTTTACAGCACAGTGAAATTTTTTCTTCACATATCCCAGTGATTTTAGGAAGTTGGGATCAGAGCACAGGGTCAGCCATGATACAGTGCCCCTGGAGCACTTAGGGTTAAGGGCCTTGCTTAGGGGCCCCAAGAGTGGCAGCTTGGCAATCAGTAACATAGAGCCTTAACACCTGAACTATAAGAAAATAGTAAAATGTGAATTTTTGTATGCGAATGCATATTTGCAGAATGCATTACTTCATTCTTTTTAAAGTACTAGTTTGTAGGCCTATTGTTTACAGTTGTAACCAATTGAACATGCTAGAATTGTACTTAACAAACAAGGTACAAACAAAATATAGCACATATCTTTACAAAAGGGCTAGGAAAGAAAAGTTCAGGTTTGGGCCATGCCTATTTCTCAATAAAATACACATTACACTACACATCGTGCAACTACACAGTAATTACATTACACATCGAATATACACACTCCATTGATAATCACCTCCCATTAGTGCTCACTTGATTTGCATAATCTATGCATAATTAATGACTTGCAGATCATACATCAGCTTGTCATGGATACAATTGAATTTTTCTAACAACAAGTGGTTGGGAATTGCTCTATAGCAGCATGCTGTCATGGTTTGTAGTGTCCAAATTAAGTGCTTCCTTCTGGTATATTCCTATTACCTAGCTATCCAGTGAGACAGCATTTCTCTGGCGGGTGCAGTCTGCTATTCTGAAAATTGATCAAGGCCTACAGTGCTGCAACTCAACAGGTTTAGGAGCTTCAGCAGGTAGTTATAGTTGGAAAAAAGAAAGCTTGAGAGGAAAAAGAAGCACACCATGCTGTAAGAGAGTGTCAGTGCTCTCTGTCAGCTTAACTTGTGATGCAGAAAGGGGAACAACTAGATCAATGCAAGAGCCTCTTTCAATCCACTAAAGAATACACCGAGATATCATTAAAAGTCAATAGATTATCATCATGTGTGTGAATTGTTTTCTCTTTCTCCCTGTTGTTGTTCTCAATGGGAAACCTGTTTACGAAATGCAACTGCCGCAGGATTATATTTGAAACATTAGTGACTCAGTTGTTTCACTGCGGATGCACTTTTTCCGGCTCCATTCCCCCCTACTTTTCTCTCTTTTCCCTCCTCCGGCTTTCAAATAACTTTTCTTAACAACTCATCTCCGAAGACACTCCCTATTTCTCTGGCCGACTCACCGGCTTATTTCTATGCAGCACTGTTGTGGTGCCAGGATGCTGTCAAAGGCAAACCGGAGCTGAGAGATGTAATTTGGTGTGGAAACGTTCGCAAGCATTTGGCTGGCTGGGATATTGACAGCTGCTGTGCTTCTACTTATTACCGAGCATCTTCAACGCCACATGACGCGAAGCTCTGCGAAAAAAAAAAGGTCCAGATTCTGACCTTGTGGATTGAATGCTGTTTGTCATAAGGCAGAATGAGATGTGTAGAAATTACATTTAAAGAAAGAGATGCTGATTTTCCCAGACTGGGTTGCCTAAGAATGAAATAATAATGTTGGATGAGTTTGTATTCCCTCACAATAAAATATAATATGGAATAAAACATGGCATTACATGCGGTTACAAGAAAATAATTAAAGGGGATCATTTTCCAATAACGACCTGCCCTGTAAGTGTTATTTCCTTTATTCCAAAACCCATTTTTTGCAGAAAGACACATCATACTGTGCACCTATTTAATGTACATTTAGAACATTTTATTATATTATTGCATATATAGAAGAGGTGGAACAACTGGTGAGCTAATGTCACAACAACAACATGTCTCGTAATGTAGACAAAACAAAGGAGATTGTTGTTGACTTCTGGAAAGGGGCAGCTGACCACCCTCCCCTGCTCATCAGTGGCTCAGTAGTTGATAGAGTCAGTAGAAGCACACATTTCTGACAACCTCACCTGGACTTCTAACACCAGCTCCACTGTGAATCAGGCCCAACAATATACACACTTCCTGCAGAGACTGAAGAGAGACAGCCTCTCACCATCCATCATTAACACCTTCTACAGAGGAACTGTAGAGTGCATGTAACCAGCGTCCTGGCCAGCTGAATCACTATTGTGGTTTGGAAATGGCAAAACATTAGAACACAAAACCCTACAGCTCATAGTGAGGACAGCTGAGAGGATCATAGGGGTCTTTCTCCCCTCTATCCAGGACATATTTTAGACACGCTGCATACGCAGAGCCTCTGCCATTGGAAGGGATCCATAAACCCTCCCAAAGTCTGTTCCAGCACCTGCCACCAGGCAGGAGGTTCCAAAGCACTAGGACCTGCAAGTTTCTGCAACTTCTTCCCCCGAGCTGTCAGTGCAATGAACACCCTGGTGCCACCCATCACCTTCTTCCCATCTGCTTAACTGTTCATTATGGATATTAATGGTCACTCAATGGGCGTTAACACACACCTGCGCTCAGGCAGTTTTACAGTGCATAGCTGAAAAAAATGTCCTAACTAACATTTGCAAAAGGGAAGTTTGTCTGAGGAAGCCATCAGAGCCAGTTTTAGCCCTAAGCTTGTGCAGCATGCAGGAGCTAGGAGCAGGTGTCACATCCAGCTGGGCCATCAGCAGCGAAATAATTGTTTAATTCACTTTTTCAAACTCTTAAAACTCTGAGAAGCAGTTGGTTTAACAGTCATTATAAGTTGTACCTCGTGCTTATTCAACTTTCATTATGTTGTGAAGTTCTTATGATCAGTAGACTCAAAAAATAGAAGTGCCACAGCTTCGGGTACACAATCTGCAGCATATATAATTGATTACGCGTTCTGAGAGCCGTAAGTGAACACCGAGATGTCCTACAAAAGATGTATTTGAATTGATAAAACGTATTTTGTTTGATGGCAATAAGGCAATGAACCTGTTTATTTGCTGCATAATAGCAGACTTTTTAAGTTGCTGCCAGGCTTAAAGTTTAGTTGGTTGTACCAAATCAATGCTCATCCATTCTTCAAATGACAGTGATGGAATGATGTTGGAGATATTGAGCTAAATAAGGAGCCTCGGATTTTATCTCCCATCATCAAGCGACTGGATGTTTTGTCTTGTTTGTCTGGTGTACTGAAACAGGTGCCCTACAGCAATTCATGCACATGTACAACTAAATATACACGGATAACTACAACTCTCTCTGAACATTTCTGATCAGTATTCACTCAGCTGTTCTCACGCCAATCAGTACTGCTCGATGAAAAAAAACAACTCTCCCGAAAGGCTAGAGAAGATCCTGGCAGCATACTAAAGGGCCTGATAGCGCCATAATTATCTGTAGACCCGTGAAAACGTTTGCATTCATGATTAGTTGTGTGATTTTAATTAAGCTAGATAGGCAGAAGAAGGACATTTGTTACAGTTAATGATAAGACCAAAGAACTTGTGCTTCAAAGTACTGACTGGACCAGTGCTTTTATAGTGTGATTACAGTCAGTCATCAGTCTAATGTCTATATGAACTATCAAATTCGACATTATAATGGAGAACAAATTTTACAAGCTGTTGTGTTGATTCTAATATTAATATATATTATTATGATTTCTTTTTGGCCTGAGAATAAGATAAATGAGATAAAAGTAAGTCCAAAAAATCATTAGCTTTGTAGAATTTGCCTTGTTTGAATTCTATTTCTCATATACACAACTATTACATATTACATGTAGTAAAATGGTTTTAATAACTGGTTCATGACTTAAAAACGAAGAAAAATAAAAGGAAAAAGATACAATAGAATTTAATGAACGGACATTATGTGTCATAAGGATTACTTCCTTTCTGAACGGGTTCTTCTTAATGTTTCTTCCTTCTTTCAGGGTTTTTTCCTTTGCCACTGTTGGTACTGGCTGGCCCATTAAGGATTCACTTATAAAAAGACTAATTTCTGTTTCAAGAATATTATATTTCTAATCTTTTTTTAATGCTGCCACCACTATGCTTCACTGTAGGGATGGTATTGGCCAGGTGATGAGCAGTGCCTGGTTTCCTCCAGATATGACTGTTGGCATTCAGGCCAAATAATTCAATCTTTGTTTCTCATGGTCTGAGAGTCCTTCAGATGCCTTTTGACAAACTCCAGGCAGGCTGTCATGTGCCTTTTACTGAGGAGTGGCTTCCACACAGGCCTGATTGATGGAGTGCTGCAGAGATGGTTGTTCTTTTGGAAGGTTCTCCTCTCTCCACAGAGAAACAGCGGAGCTCTTTCAGAGTTTGGCCGGGCGGCCCGCTCTAGGAAGAGTCCTGGTGATTCCAAAATTCTTCCAATTACAGATGAAGTCTGATTACAGACTTCATGGCTTGGTTTGTGCTCCGACATGCACTGTTTATTGTGGGACCTTATACTGTGTGACTTTTTAAATTATGTCTAATCAAGTAAATTTACCACAGGTGGACTCCAATCAAGTTGTTGAAACATCTCAAGGATAATCAGTGGAAACAGGCTGCACCTGAGCTCAATTTTGAGTGTCACGACAAAGACTGTGAATATTTATGTACGTGATTTTCTTGTTTTTTATTTTTAAGAAATTTGCAAATATTTCAAACAAACTTATTTCATGTTGTCATTATGGAATTATGTTTGTAGAATTTTGAAGAAAATAATGAATTTAATTAATTTTGGAATAAGGCTGTAACAACAAAATGTAAAAAAAAAAAAAAAAACAATGCACTGTATATCTACAAGAGTTTTTGCTGTAGATATATGCAAGGCTTTTTTTTCTGACTTTAGTGTATTTTCTTCTTTTCAATTGCTACTCTGTTTTCTCTGAGAGTCTCAGGTTTCACTGTAAACTTTTCATTTTAACCAAACTTGATTATCCTGATCGAGGTAACCAGTTCATTAAAAGAAAAAACTATAAAGGTTTCATTGTCAGAAAACTTACCATATTACTGAGGTGACAAGAATAACAGCAATGAATAATGGAGTAGATTACAAACCACTACTAAATACAGTTCTATGCTTGTACTACCTGTTGCATCAGATTCTGATTGGTGCATAAAATTTTACAGATTATTTAAAACAATTAAATAAAAAATGTATGTAGCAACTAATTTAATGTTTTACTACCAGAGAGGATAAAATGACAAAATCTTACATCATTCAGCTATATTTTTGTAGACCTTGTATATATATATATATATATATATATATATATATATATATATATATATATATATATATATACTCTTGAGGATTCTTCAGACGTATATATTCAGATCTAAGCTTCATAATTATAACCATAGCAGTAAAATCGAAAAATACATAAACCGGCAAGAAGCAGCAGCTGTAGCACATTTGAAACCTGTTAGTTTCTGTTTACTTGCTGTTTTAATGAACTTTCATTTTACCATGTAATTGCATGGCTTCGTTCTGTCTGGAAAATGAGACATAATGCATGCAATCTCTGTTTATTTGTGACTGCAGCTTTAATAGAATAACAAAAAAAAAAAAAAGAACATACAGTTGAAATGAAATGCTCGAACATTTATAGAGTTTGCTCACGTAACAGAATTGTCTTACAGCGATGCAGAGACCATATCGAGTCCATCTCACTGACTGTTGGAGCTCCAGCTCACACCAATGCCCAGGCCCAGATTACACACTCAACTGAATTTATTTGGAAAGTGACCGAAATGGAAAACGAGAGCAGGGCTGGCTGTCATCTCGCAACCTCAAATGGATTGGAAAATAATGCAGTGACACAAGATGATCCCTTATATTCAATCTATCCTCTTAAAACAACACTGAAAGCTGCCCGACTGTAGGTGCTGCCAGTTTATTTCAAGGTTTGATTAGTAAGTTTTGGGTGTGTAGGCAGGAACCAGGAACTTAACCTTGGTACAAAAGAACCAATGCAGGGATCTCTGAGCAGCCAAACAGTTGTATAACTACACAGTATTTTATTATACAGCCATTATTCTTGTTTTGCCTCAGTGATTTTATTTTTACTCACCCTCTATATGGGAAGTGGTGCTCAGTGATTAGGATGTTGGATCTTAGATTGGAAGGTTGTAAATTCAAATGCCAGCTCCACTAAGCTGACAGTGTTGGGCCCATGAGCAATGCCTTTAACCCTCAACTGCTCAGTTGTAGAAATTAGATCATTATAAATTACACTGAGCAGGGCAGTTTCTAGCCTTTTTGGCACCCTAGGTGAGATTCCAATTGCCCCCCAAAAGACTCTGCCCTCTCACCACAATGCTCCACCCAATCAAATCATTTGCAACCTTCTATAAACAAGGGTAAACACATTTGATAATCATTGCAAAGATGATTGAAGTTGAAAATTTAAGTATGTAAGCATCTGCTGTATATTAAATGTCACCAGAAAAACAGGTTAATAATTCAAAGGAGCACCCCCAGCTGGTTTCACCCTAGGTGACCACCTAGTTTGCATATGGCTTAAAATGGTGCTGGCTCTGGATAAAGGTGTCTGACAAATTCCATAAATGCAAATATTGTCTAGTCTTTTAACAAGCATGAGCAACAGTACCATATAGACTTCTGATGTTGGACGTCTAATTGGAAGGTTGTGTGTTTGAATCCAAATGTCAATTTGTAACTATTATCATATGCTGTGCCTAAGGTCTTAACCCTCAATTGCTCAGTTGTATAAATGTGATAATTCGAATTCGCTCTGGACGAGGGCATCTGTCAAATGCTGTTAATGTACATTGTAAATGCCAGTTTTTCTAAAGCTTATTTTTATTAAACCCTTAAGTAAAAATAAACCTTCTCTGGTTTCTTTATATGGTCGTATGTTTTCTTTACATCCACACACTTGATGTGGGTTTTATGGTTATACTGTTTTGGCAAATCTCCACAAAATGTAGCTACGACCCCAATAATTCAGGGTTCTGATTCCAAAAAGCTGATATTATTCAAGAAATAAATTCAAGCAATTCCAAAAAAAAAAAAAATCACAGCCTGTACATTATCCTTTTCTTTTCTTTTCTTTTCTTTTCTTTTCTCTCACTTTCATAATTTAATGATAGCTTGAGCTTTGCTGCCTTATATATATTTTTTTATTATATATAATCTCATCCAGTTCAGACACTTTTCGATTTTTTGAGCTTGACCAGAAATAAACCCTGCACACATGCACTGAGACAACCTGAATGCTGCAGCAGTATGTTCCAGTGTAGAAACAATAAAATGAATGAAACGATCAACAAAACCAGCTAACATTAATAACTGAATTGTATTTCTAATAGCACGCGTTTACTTATAATCACTGTGCTTTAGTGATACTGATTCATGACAAATGATTAGAAACTACCATAATAGATGCACTAATAATAGTTTACAATGTATGGAAGATTCTGTGAGTATATATTCATAAATACTCAATATATTATTGTGTTGTGAAATACATAATGCTTTAATTGAATGCTGTTTGGCATAAACCCAGTATCTTTGATGAACTCCTCTGTTTTGGAGTTAAAAACACACACATAAAGACACAATAGACATGACAATCGATTTTTTTCTACTGTAGGTGAATGCTGATCATTTGAAATTCGAGTTAATTCGCTGCTTTCATTGAATGTTTGTTTTGCTAAGATTCAAAGTCTGTCTCTACTTCATCTTGTCACTCTTGTCTTTGTGCACCTGTTTTGTATTAGATTCATTTATGTCTTTCCAATGCTTTATCGCTTCATAAAAAGGTTGTATGACATTTGAAAAAAAGTATTTTCTTTGACAAAAGATTGTTGCTGCGAATATCCCAAAAGTACAAGGACAGTTTACTATATCTAGTCAATTTTGAAATTGTGGATCTGTAATGTATTATTTTTTTCTAGGTCATATTGTCACATTACTGTCTGCACCTGATTTATGTATAGGATGTATTATGTATCTCACTTTGCACCATATTGTTGGTCTCACGATTGTCTTCTACTAATGTAACCGTGGCGTCCCATTTGGGCGAGGTGTAAATGAACTGTCTAGGAAAAAATCAAGAGGATAGTTGATCTGCAACATGGAGTTTGTTGACAGTAACAGTGTATAATTGGCAACACTGTTCACTTCCATAAAATAGTTTGTTGCAGCACTTGCATACTCAAAAGTATGCACATTGTCTTCACAAAATAAGTATGTGCTTTTAGTGCATAGCATAAGTAGGCAAAATAGGAATCAGCATGTTTCCCCTATTTCCTTTTTTCATATTTACTTCCAGTGAGGTGAAGGGAAGTGGTAGCTCAATAGTGAAGACATCGGACTTCTGTTTAGAAGGTTGTGCGTTCAAATCTAAGCACAATCAAGCTGCCACTGCTGGGCCCCTGAGCAAGGCCCTTAATCCTCAACTGCTAAATGAGATAACTAAGTCCACCAAATGCTGTAAATGTGAGGCCCTCCACAAAGTGCATTTGTTTACAAAGCCAGTCTTATTTCAGCAGGCTATTTACTATCAATTTTGGTTCCACAAATCAGAGGTTAGTTGTAAAGCTTAATACTTAAAAAAAAAAGCTTAAAAAATGTTTTATTGGACAAACATTGCATTTATGTCATCTGCTTTGAGAATGGATCATTCAAAAGACAATTTAACTACAACAATAATAATGATATGAAGAATTACAAAAGAGAAAAGAAGAAAGAAGACAACATTTTGCTGAATAGTGCTTTTTGCAGATCATACACACTGCTTCCTGTCATATTTTTTCTCCTTTCTTTCCGTATTTCTTCTATCTGTCCTCATTCTTGCGGATAATCTGACAGGTTTTTGTGGGATTCTGTTTCCTATAGGGCTTTGGCCGAGTAGTGAAGTTCACGCTCGCAGAAAAGCAATATTAGCTAGAAATTGGAAAGAATTCATCCGTGCTGCAATGGAATGAATTGAAACCTGCCTGCACTCCCTTCACCACAGCCCCCCCACCTCTTTTTTTGCTGCCTCTTTCTCTCTCTCTGCTTCCCTTACTTCGCTCTGTCTGTTAAAGCTGTTTTTTTCACAGATGATGAAGGGATGATCTCTGACCTTTCCCCTTCGATTTCTGGCTTTGATAGTTAGAAGTCTATGGATGTTTTTTTTTTTTTTAACTTAGCTTAATATCTAAGACGTGCAATAGAAACATGGGCTTTCCATGACTGCTGCTTTGCAACTCCTAATTTCTAATCATCGTAAATTATATTTATTCTCTCATTTAAGATTAGGAATTTTTCCTGAATTGTCTGTAGTCTTTCTCTCTCTCTCGCTCTCTTTCTCTACCTCTCGCTCTGTTTTTATCTGTATGTTTGCATAAAAGGGAATGCACAATGGTGTAATCAGGTGCAGTCAGCAATCCATAGCTGCCATGTAGCCTTGATGTGGAGTTGTTTACCTGCGTAATGGAGACTGGAGCTCGTCTCTGATCCGGTTGCCAGATGCAAATCCGAAAGAGCGCTTGCTGTCGGATGGAAAAATGGAATATTAATAGAGTTGTGCTGTGAACTGGATAAACACTATTTTTGTAGAGAAGTCATTGTAGTGCTTATTTTCTTGAATAGAAGAATAATACTTTTCAGCACAGACCGTTCTACAGGCTAATTTTAATTCTAATTTTCAGAAATGACATTCCATTTTTCCAAATTTCTTTGTAGTTATGGTCAATTGGGTACTTTTATCTATCATTTATTAGACATTGTGTGTTCATAAGCCAAACTCAACTAAAATATTCCAGATTTTGTAACACAACATTTTTCTATTAAATATTTACACTTTATGGACGAAAAAAAATTGCGGACAACTGATCATAAGATTTGTGATCTTTATTACCATTTCACATTTAGTCCTTATTTGTCATTACAACTGCAATTCCGAAAAATAAAAACAGAATGTGATGATTTGCAAATCTCATAAATACATAATCTATTCACCAAAAAAATGAATTGTTTAACAAAATATACTATTTTAAGAAAAAAATAAGGCCATTCGAAATTGTGATGGCTGCAACAGGTCTCAAAAAGTTGGGACAGTGCCATTATGTCTTCTGTTCGTATATATCTGGGAACTGAGGAGACCAGTTGCTAAAGTATGGGAGAAGAATGTTTCCCATATGTGTCAGATAAACGATTGAAGCTGCTTAACAGTTCAGGGTCTTAATGTTCCAAATGACTCTTTCATTACATGAATAATGGATCCGAAACAAACCTGATCAAATTTCATACACTATAATTGATTTGCTGCTGAAAGGCGCAAATGAAGATGCTGAACATGCATCTTAGAGTTACAAAAAAAAACTTTAATGGTGGCAAGCCGGGGCAGGCTCTCTCTCAT
>JAAIIK010000017.1:10204362-10229077 GCA_014706435.1 Silurus glanis | reverse complement strand
TATCTATCTATCTATCTATCTATCTATCTATCTATCTATCTATCTATATTGGTTGTGAACAGAAAGGCATCGCAAAATGGAGACGAAATCAAACCTCAAGGAGCAGAGGCTACCAGACCAGAAGACCACACCACATTCCACAGCTGTCAGCCAGAAATAGTTTCCATCTCTCCCATACAAATTTCCTCCAGTATAACCAATCAGTAGGTGTTTAATAAGTACGAAGTATCTTCTTTGCTTTAAATGAGTTGAAAAAGAAAATCTGCAATGAAAATTAGTTAGACTGCAGAGTGCTAAATTAAAGCCCATTTTCCTGCACAAAGGCACAGATTTGATGCGAATACCTGGGGTTTCTTCCTGGTTCTTGAACAAAATGCATTTAGTATTAAAGAATTTCCGATCAAACCTGCTCTGGTCGCAATCACTGATAATCACTGTAATTACTCATGCTCACCTCATCTGTCTGTGTTTCCTCCTCTCTCTCTGGGTCTGATGATGATGACTGATGACCTGGGGGTGGGCGTGTGGCCTTCTGCTTCTTCTTTTGGACACATAATGTCTTTTATACAGAATGCATCAGCTTGAATTCTGAAGTAATCAGTGCCATGTTTACTTTCTTCTGCCTCTTCTTCTTCTTTCGGGGCTTTATGTTTTATTTGCTTTCACCTACACATGCATTTGGTCCAGCTGGGCGTGTCAGGTTTGGGAGAAAAGGATACTGTGGCTGCGGCTCAAATAATAAACACATCGAAGGGTGAGTTTATGTGTAATATGAATGCCTCGGCATGTATCATGTTATAAATGTTATTTTCTGTTTAGTGTAAATGTTAAATGTTTCTATGGCACTTTAGGGCCTTTTTTATTTATAGCGGTCTAGAAAGTAGGCTGCTGACAATTAGCTGCTCATGCTGTCAGTTTGTGTAATTCTTCATATATATATATCAGAGGTCAGAGATCTTCATTCTACACCTGTCAATGTTTCAGTGGTGTGTGGCTGCAACCATATAGTTGATTGCCATTATTTTTGTAACCATGCCCTATTCTTCTGTCTCATTAACTTTTGTTTTGCTTATACCAGGTTAGGAACGTTTACCTTGTAAATCTACAGATTTAAATATAGCTCTAGTATATGTACATGCATACAGATTCATTTTATTGTTTTTATTATTTTTATGATTCAAATTATCTTATGTCATTTAAACTTTTCTCTTTTTTTTTTTTTATGTTACACCTTGTACTTGTGCTGCTTGCCGCCTCTTGTCTCGTCTTGTCTCGCCTTGCCTCATATCCTCTCTCGAAGGTAGTGTTTAGTGGTTAAGTCATTGGACTTTGGGTCCAAAGGTCATAAGTTCAAATCCTAGCCATAGCAAAATGCCACTTTTGGGCACCTGAGCAAGGCTCATAACCCCATAAATACTCAGTTGTATGAATAAATGTGTAAGTCTCTGTGAATAAGGGCCTTTGCCAAATGTAAATGTAAACATTATCTGATCTTGTCTCTATATTTCTTTTGTATCTTGTTTTATCTTATGCCATCTAGATTTATCTTGT
Source organism: Silurus glanis (assembly GCA_014706435.1). Lineage (NCBI taxonomy): Eukaryota > Metazoa > Chordata > Actinopteri > Siluriformes > Siluridae > Silurus > Silurus glanis. Next base: position 10,227,526 of record JAAIIK010000017.1, on the reverse strand, counting down.
CTTGTCTTGTCTCATATTGTCTTATCTGTTTTTGTCTTGTCACATTGTATCTTGTCTTGTCTTATCTGGTTTAACCTTATTGCATCTTCTCATCTTTTCTCATTTTTCGTACATCTTGTCTTTACATCTAATATTGCCTTATCTTTTTTTATATTATGTATATTATCTCCTCACACTGTATCTTGTTTTATTGTATTGTGTCATTTTTTATTTTTTTTCCACTTTACTTCCTGTCTTTACTTCCTGTCCTATCTACAACGCTATGCCACATTTAGTGTTTATTCATCAATTTTAAGACACAACAAATCTGATTTAATAATTTAACTGACTTTATACAACCCACCATGCATAGTACACCATTTAAGACTGAGAATCTGTCAGTATGTCCTATAGGCTTTTTAGTGCACTTTCTCAGATATAGAAGTCTTTTGCCACCTTTTGTGACTCTGCTCCCATTGTATAACTGTCAAAGTGTTTCCCACATTTATTGCCTTGGTTTCTCCAGTGGAGTCCATTTAGCCTATGTTGTACTTTAATTTCAGCTTTCATTACAAAATCCTGCTTTTTTTATTTATAAAGTCTCTTATGACAGATAGAAGCAATTCTTAATAACCTCCTGTAGCCACTTATCAATCATCACTTACTATTTATTCCTTAGACATTTCTTCTTATGTTGCCCCTAAATGTAATTGTGAGCCAGTATACTAAGTACTATACTATAGAGCACTATAGGGGATTTTTTTAACAAATTAAAATAATACTTTCTGCTTTTTTGGAGGAAGTGGGGTGTGGGTTTGTGGCTTTTAGTATTTTCTTCATTTTTGTGTGTGTGAGTGTGTGTGTGTGTATATATATATATATATATATGTATGAAGAAATGCAAAAGGTAAAATTGCTTGTTTAATATTTATTAACGCATTTTATTTATATTTTATTTGTGATCAACATTTGAACAGTTTACATTTTTAAAACAATTTTAAATAAAATGCCTGCTTCGTTGAATCTTCTTCTTCTTTTGGCTGCTTCCATTAGGGGTCACCACAGCGGATCATTCGTCTCCATACTACTGTCCTCTACATCTGCCTCTTTCAACTCAACTACCTGCATGTCTTCCCTCAACACATCCATAAACCTCCTCTTTGGCCTCGTCTTTTCCTCCTTCCTGGTGGCTCCATCCTTAGCATTCTCCTACTGATATACCCCATGTCCCTCCTCTGCACATGTCCAAACCATCTCAATCAGGCCTCTCTCACTTTGTCTCCAAAACGTCCTACAATACAACGTCTCTCTAATAAATCTAATAAACTCCCAACGAAAACCTCAACATCTTCAGCTCTGCTACCTCCATCTCCACCTCTTGTCTTTTACTCAATGCCACACAAACCACACTAATATATCAAGTAATATTTAAGAAAATTTTTTCACACAAATCTTATTTCTGGTATGGATTGAGTAGCCACAGTATCACTGCGTGATACATACCGGTATGTTAAAAGTAAATCTGTATATACAAGCTGCACATTGACTACCCTAAAATATATAGTTTCATTTCTATAGTATTGTCCCTTGAGAAGATATACCACAATGTTTGCTGAAATGTGAGGGGTGTACTCACTTTTGTGAGATACTGTATATATATAATATCATATTTGTGCTTAGTCATAAATGTACAATAAATAAGCAAATAAACAAATAAAGAAATAAATACAATTTACTTTAACATTTTATGTAAAAAACAAAACAAAAAAAAACAAAAAAAAACATGCAACCAGGCAACATCAAGTAATTAATAATAGGACAAAGTAACTGATAAATAGAACAAAAGGGGAAAAAATGCTGCTTTCTAAAAAAACAAGGTCTGTGTAAAAGGCATATCTGTGTCTTCTTCTAACTCTGACCATCAGGTTGAGAACATTCATAAGAAGCACCAAAGCTAATTAAAACCAGCTGCTTGGAATCATGATTAACATCCGTTGGTGAGCTCCATATGGCCAAGCATCTGATGCTTGTTTGAGCCAATCCACAAGTGCAAATTCTCACTATGGCTATTGAAGTATCTACTTGAATTACAACAGTAAATACAATAACTGAGGTTGGATGAAAGGCGAATCCAGGTAAAACACGTTCACAGGGCTAGGACCTGTTACCACCTACTGAATATTTGTATGGAACACCATTATGGAATGTGTATAAACCAGAAAAACTATTCTAATCCTAGAACAGCATAATCCTATTTTACTATTGGAGCTAATGCTGAATATTTATCTGTGGTTGTGGCTGACTGTATTTTATTCAGTGCTACATACAGGTATTAAATAAACTGTCTTTCATTTCTTTTCATCCTGAACTTATCCAGTCTCATCTTGTCTTATTATACCTTATCTCATTGTTTTATCTCATAATATCTTATTTTGTCTCATCATATCTTATTTCATTGTATCTCGTCTTTTCTTATCTTTGCTCTTCTTATCCAGCCTCATCTTATGTTATTTCTCATTGTATCTTGATTTGTATCTTGTTTCATAATACCTTATCTTATTGTACATTATCTCATTCTGTCTTGTCTTATTATATTTAGTCTCATTTTCTTATTTTATATCTTGTCTTACTTTGTCTCATCATATCTTATTTGATTGTATCTTGCTATTTTTTTTTTTTTATTTGAGCTCATCTTATCCAGTCTCATTTTATGTTATTACTCATTGTATCTTGTTTTCTCTTGTCTTACCTTTTTTTTGTCTCGTCTTATCTGTTCTTATAATGCATCTTATCTCATTTTGTCTTGTTTAATTTTGTCTCATCTTTTCTCATTGTAATACTATCTTGCCTCATCTTGTCTTATCTTGTCTCATCATACCTCATCTTGCTGTATCCTATCCCAGTTTTTCTTGTCAAATTTTGTTATCTTGTCTCTTCCTGTTTCATCTTGTCTTAATATACCTTATCCCATTGTCTTTTCTCATAATAGCTTGTCCTATATCCTGTATCATATTGTATTTCATTGTATCTTGTCTTTGATGATTCTATCTCATCTTATTTCTCATTGTATCTTGTTTTCTTTTGTCTTATCTTGTCTCATTATCCCTTATCTTATTGTATCTTATCTCATTTTTTCTTGTTTCATTTTGTCTTCTCATTGTATTTTGTCTCACCTTTTATCTTGTCTTATTTCATTTCATCAATCTTATCCTACCTTACCTTATTTTCTCTCATCTTATCTTCATGCATCTTCTCTTGTAGTATTATGGCATAATTCTATTGTACTAATGCTGATATTTAATGCTGGATATTTTTCCTGTGGTTGTTGTTGCCTCTAAAGTATGCTGCCTGTCATCATGTTTGAACTCTGTAGTAATGTTTTTTTTTTTTTAATAAATGTCTCTCTCAGCAGTGAGCTGTACTGAATTAAAAGATCGCTGCAGGGCGGAGCAAATGACTCCACCCCCACCCTGGTTTGACCACAGGATGCATCCTAAAATGCCACAGGGCAGAACTGGTGTCCCCCTGAGCTGGCAGGTGTAAGGCCATATCTCTGACTTTGCAAGATGGGACCTTTACCAGAAACCTGGAGCCCCAACATCACACACACCATCCTGCCAAAATACTACACACCTCCTAATGCTGGTGCAATGTCAACGAAGACGAAACAGAAGCAAGCAGAGAGAAGACAGGCAAGTTAGACGAGGCAAAAAAAAATAAAATAAACCTCTTAAAAAAAGTGTAAACCTTGGCTCAGAGTGCAGGACCATTCTTCACACATGTAATGAATGTCAGACAAAAGAGGGTTTAAAGGGGAAAAAAATTACCCAAGATGATCACTCTAAAGCCTCTTTGCTGTTTCTCTTGTCTATATTTGCTTGAGTGAACAGCACTCACTCGCTCTGTTTCTTCTTTGTCCCCGTTTTTTTTTCCCCTTTTCTTTTTCATTTATTAAATTCTTCAAAACCCTGTGAAATTCAGGAGTGCTCACCTATAAATGAAAGATAGCATATGTAGTGCAGTTGCTACTTACAGTATCAGCTTAGTTAAAAAGATAGGGTTGGTGCTTTTCTTATTTCGGTTTTAATGGGGATGGTGTTTCTTCAGCCATCTGGAGTTAAAATACAATAAAAAAAATATATTGCAGAATAATGAGTTTAAGAGTGTACTTGAAAGCGTGACTACCACATCAAAGGCATGCCCATGTTCAAAATACATAACATATACATTATAAAGATGAAAGGCCCTCTCCTAGAATAATAATCATATACAAATAATAATTAAGTAACACATTCTATTCCATTTGTAGTACCCATTTGCTGTTATAATAACCTCCACTCTTCTGGTTTCACTAGATTTTGCCACTGACAGTCATGAACAAGAACTTTTCCAAACAGGTTTTCACAAAACAGTTTTGCTCAAGCCCCAGCTGAATACAACATATACAATGTATATGAATTCCAGGTTATTTGTGTATGTCAAAAATAAACAAAATCAACTACTGCAACATTATTTTTCTCAAGCTGCATCCCAAATCGCATATTTACACACAATTGTATGATATTTGGTAGTATAGTGTGAGTAGGGTATTCACTGAAAATTCCAATAATCCTCTGATAATGAACGTATTCAACTGAAAAACTTCATGCATGGACACTTGCAATCAATAGTCAGAGGTTTGCTTACACAGTAGAAGTGTTACGCTGCGAAATGGAGGCGGAAGCCGGAATCGGAGCAAGCGTGTTTATTCAACAAAAAGGCAGAGCCAACACAAAAACACCCGAGAGAACGGGATAATCCGGGAAAAGGCAGTCCTTCAATAATATCCAACGGTGAGGGATGGAGGAAGCGCAGCGCGGAGGCAGCGACGGGGAAGCGTCGGGAATCCGAGGTGCGCAGGGGAAGGAAGCCGCCACCGTGGAGAGCAGAGCGAAGAGACATACACCGTGAACCTGCACAGACACACACGCACATGCAATAACGGAGTGGGCAGGTGGGCCGGGGCACTCGGAGGAGGGCCCTACCGATCGTCCAGGGCCTAAAGGGACCCGGCTGGAACCGCCACGGAGCCGGGGAGAGCCGGGAAGGACCCGAGTCGGAGCGATTAACCCCGAGGAGAGCTGGAAGGGGACCATGGACACAGCGGGACCCAGGAGCGGAGCACAGCCCAACGCGACAGCCCGGAATGGAGTGAAGCCCCTGGCGTCAACCGGAGACAGAGAGACGTCACCTACGGAGACCAGGAGCCGAACAGTGCCCACCTCGGAGGTCAGGAGCCACACGACGCCCTCAGGGGAGACTGGAGGCGGAACCATGCCCTCAGCGGAGACCGGAAGCTGAGAGACGTCCTCGACGGTGGTCTGTAGTGGCGAGCCGGCCACCACGGGAACCCGGAACAAATTGACTGCCCCCGCGAAGGTCTGGAATGGGGCCCCTTCCACCACATCGACCTGGAAGGGCGTAACGTCCCTGGTGCCGACCTGAGGCTGGGCGATGTTCTCGGCGGAGGTCTGGACAGGAGCCTTCCCACCCACAGGGACCTGGAAGGGAGAGACAACCCAGGTGACTGCCGGAGGCGGGGTAGAGCAGTTAGCGGGGCTTACCGGCTGGTAGGCCCCCTGGATGGAGGCCGGAGACGGAGCAAAGTCCCCGGCGGCTATCAGAGGCGGCGCGACCTCCACGGCGGGAAACCGGAACTGGACGGTGCTTACGACCCCGACTGGAGGTTGGAGGACGTCCTCGGCGGAGTCAGGAGGCCGAGCGACGCCCTTGGAGGACCCCTGGAGTGCCTTGTCCTCCTCTGAGGGATCGGGAGGACTGATGTAACCATCAGAGGGACCTGGAGGACCGACGTTGACTCTGGGGGTCTCTGGGGCGAGACACCGCCCTCCGGGGAGCTCAGGAGCGAGACGTCGCCTTCGGAGGAGCCCGGGAGCGAGACGTCACCTTCAGAGGAGCCCGGGAGCGAGACGTCGCCGTGGGAGGAGCCCAGGAGCGAGACGCTGTCGTGGGAGGAGCCCAGGAGCGAGACGACATCATGGGAGGAGCCCGGGAGCGAGACTCCGTTCTCTGAGGAGTTCGAGAGCGAGACGTCGTTACCCGGGAGACTGTGGGGCGAGCCGTCGCCTCCAGGGAGACTGTGGGGCGAGCCGTGGTCCTCAGTGGAGCCCGGGGGCAGCGGTTCGACATCCCTTTCGCAGTCCTGGAGCCGAGGTGAGTGCTCGGGGAACCCCTTGGGCGAAGGGGAGCTCTCTGGGACCCTCGGGAGCAGATCGGAGCTCGCTGGGCAGCCTGGGAGCGGAGAGGGGCTCGCCTGGTGATCCACGAGCGGAGAGGGGCTCGCCTGGAGACCCACGAGTGGAGGGGAGCTCGCCTGGAGACCCACGAGCGCAGGGGAGCTCGCCTGGAGACCCACGAGCGGAGGGGAGCTCGCCTGGAGACCCACGAGCGGAGGGGAGCTCGCCTGGAGATCCACGAGCGGAGAGGAGCTCGCCTGGAGATCCACGAGCGGAGAGGAGCTCGCCTGGAGACCTTGGAGCGCTGGGGAGCCCGTCTGGAGACCTTGGAGCGCTGGGGAGCTCGCCTGGAGATCCCTCTGGAGCGGAGAGGCGCTCGCCTGGAGATCCCTCTGGAGCGGAGAGGTGCTCGCCTGGAGATCTTAGAGCGAAGCTGAGCTCTCCTGGAGGCCTTCGAGCGGAGCAGAGCACTCACGGAGGTCCTGAGACGGAACTGGGCCCTCACGGAGGTCCAGGAGCAACGCGGAGCTCTCCTCGGGACACTGGAGCGGAGCGGAGCTCTCCTCGGGACACGGGAGCGGAACCGAGCTCTCCTTGGGACACGGGAGCGGAACCGAGCTCTCCTCGGGGACTCTCTGGAGCGGAACCGGGCTCTCAGGGACTCTCTGCAGCAGAACCGGGCTCTCGGGGACTCTCTGGAGCGGAACCGGGCTCTCGGTGTCACTCTGGAGCAGAGAGGAGCTCACGGGGTCGCTCTGGAGCAGAGAGGAGCTCACGGGTTCGCTCTGGAGCAGAGAGGAGCTCACGGGTTTGCTCTGGAGCAGAGAGGAGCTCACGGGGTCGCTCGGAGACAGAGAGGAGCTCACGAGGTCGCTCTGGAGCAGAGAGGAGCTCATGGGATAGCCCCGGAACGGAGAGGAGCTCTCTGCGGACACCTGGAGCGGAGAGGAGCTCTCTGCGGACACCTGGAGCAGAGATGAGCTCTCAGCGGAGACCAGGAGCGGAGATGAGCTTTCTGCGGAGACCAGGAGCGGAGATGAGCTTTCTGCGTAGACCTGGAGCGGAGATGAGCTCTCGCGAAGGACCTGGAGCGAGGCTGAGCTCTCTGGAGGAGCCTGGAGCGAGGCTGAGCTCTCTGGAGGAGCCTGGAGCGAGGCTGAGCTCTCTGGAGGAGCCTGGAGCGAAGCTGAGCTCTCTTGAGGAGCCTGGGGCGGAGCCGAGCTTTCCTGGCTGACCTGGAGCGGAGTGGAGCTCCCGTGATGGACCTGGAGCGGAGTGGAGTTCCCGTGATGGACCTGGAGCGGAGTGGAGCTCTCTGGGAGGGCCTGGGGCGGAGCCGAGCTCTCCGGGAGGTCCGGGGACGGAACCGAGTTCTCCTCGGGAATCTGGAGCGGAACTGAACCATCCCGGAGGTTCTGGAGCAGGGTGGAGAGCTTTGGAGGTCCTGGAGCGGAACAGAGCCATCTTGGATGGCCTGGAGCACGGCGGAGATCCCCTGGAGAACCCGAGGCGGAGCAGAGCTTTCCTGGAGGGCCTGAAGCAGGGCGGAGATCTCCAGGAGACTCAGGTGAGGAACCGTGCTCTCAGAGGCGGGGGTGAGGAGATGGAGATCAGCCGTGACCATCCCGAGTTCCCTGGTGAGAAGCTGGAGGAACCGGGTGCATGAGCCAAACTCACCTCCATTCGCGTCCCACAACTCTATGGCGAGAGCGAGAGTTTCCCCCGTCAGAAGAGACATGACACGCGATCCTGGCTCGCTCCGTCGGGAAGCTGGACGGATTCGACTCCATATACTCATTCACGCTCCGTAGAAACGTGCTCCATTCCGCCCTGTTGCCGGAGAAGCGATTCGGGAGACCCGTGACGTCATCGAGGGGGTGTGGCGCTGCCGAGCATGACCGAGCAACGGCCGCGAGCTTCCGGGTTTTCCTGGAGGCGGAGCTTGGCTGTTGCTTAATCGCGGCCGAGCGAACCTGACCGCCGAGGTGCGCTTCGCGCCGGGACCACGGCGTTAATCCGATCATGTCTTTTCCCCATTTTTTTTCTCTTTTCCCTTTTTTTTTTTTTTTTTTGCGCCCCCCCCCTTTTTCAGTCCTTATAGTCCTTTGTTTGGTCCGTTATTCTGTTACGCTGCGATATGGAGGCGGAAGCCGGAATCGGAGCAAGCGTGTTTATTCAACAAAAAGGCAGAGCCAACACAAAAACACCCGAGAGAACGGGATAATCCGGGAAAAGGCAGTCCTTCAATAATATCCAACGGTGAGGGATGGAGGAAGCGCAGCGCGGAGGCAGCGACGGGGAAGCGTCGGGAATCCGAGGTGCGCTGGGGAAGGAAGCCGCCACCGTGGAGAGCAGAGCGAAGAGACACACACCGTGAACCTGCACAGACACACACGCACATGCAATAACAGACAACCTGTGTAGGTGAGTGTGGGGTTTATATAGGTGGTGTGATGGGCGAATGAAATGAGCCTCAGGTGCTTCTTGTGAAGCCCGATTGCGAGCAGCTCCTGCCCGCACGAGAGCAGGAGCGCGGTGCGTCGGGGAATCCCAAGGTTTGACAGCCTCCGAAGGGGGCGTGGCAGGGGGATTCCTGACAAGAAGAGTGGAGGGGCTACCAGGCACACAAGATCAGCAATAAATGGTAGCTCATTGGTTAAGGCTCAGTGTTACTGTTTGGCAGATCAGGGGTTCAAGCCCCATTGCTGACAGTCTGTCTATCTTGGGCTCTTTAACCCATTGTTCTAGAAGGGTGTTTTATCATATCTGACTATAACAGTGTTGGGATATGCAAAGAAAGTATTTCACTGTGCTGTAAAGTATGTGTGACAAGTGAGGGTCATGAGTTAAAATTCCAGCACCACCAAGCTGCCACTGCTGCGTCAATTCGTATTCGTATGGTCATTCGTAAGTTGTTTTGGATAAGGGTGTCTGCCAAATGCCGTAATTGTAAGTGATCAAAATTATGACAATTATGCCTTTATCTGATGGTGAGTGAAGGAAGCTTTGACAAAGTATAATATTAAGTAAAAAAATAAGAATGTGGGTGGTCTGCTGAAGCTACGTTACGTTTATTCTATGTCATTTGCTATTCAGTACTTGGAAACAGTTTATATAAAACTTCCAGCCTAGAGATATATATAGAAATTATACACAGTAAAGTCCATAGTGCATTCTGTAGGTCCACACTGTATGTCATTTGGGATAACTTTGTTGTTATAAGTTGTGATGCCAAAATCACTGCCAAGAAATCAGTTTAAATCAGATTTGGCATAGCATGTCTAAATGTTCAAATTCAATGCCACACAGAAATGTCAGCTTTTTTAGCTTTTCTAAATTACCACTCAGAGTAGCTTTTTAAGTAAAAAGGGCATGACATTTAATGGAAAAACACTGTTTCTACACCTTTTCAAAGAGTCCATAGAGAGGAGAAGAAGAAGTACTAAGCTCATCAACGTCAAGCTTCTGTAATAAAACATTAAACAAAGTTTCACTAGATCATGGTTTCTCAAATATTTAAAAGCAAGTGACCTCTTTAGGAGCAAAAGATATTCCACAGATACTCTTAATACTAATTTATTGTATGATTGTGTTTTGTTTTGTGGCCCAACATGTTTTTCAGTCTTTGTGGTTCAGATTCAACTCATTTATTTGAAGCGACCAGTCAGTTATTAAAAGATTGTGGTTTGTGGTTTGCTTTAGTTGTAGCTAAATTTAAAATTGCAGACCCCCTTCATAGATCCCTGGGGATTCAAAGACCTCTCTGTGAAAACGACTAATTATATACCAAATGTGGGAAAAGTGCAGTGATTAACTCATGCACTAAAATAATTTGGTCTTGCCAAAAATAAATAAATTAATAGCAGTGGGCTGACAAACTTTTCTCCCATTAAATAGAAAGCAGATCTGTAAAAGAAAAGATCAAAGCATGCCGATTTCTTTTATTCCACAAAAACACGGGCGTGTTTATGCAATTTCTGTGTACCTTTGAGATATAAAGCGAGTCGACAGACAAACGCAGTTATGTGTGTATAAATAAAAGAAAGCAAGGATGATAAACTTCTGAACAGTTGTCCAGAGAACAGTTCCGTTTGATAGAAGCTGAACATTTAACCATTGTGGCACAATGAGCCTGTCAAATCTAGACAGATGATGACAACAGTTTGACAGTGCTTTTCAATCTTGAAAAAGCTATACGCTTGAATGTATGGCTGTGAAACTCAAATTCTTTGGCTAGCTAGAACCAGAAATGTGTAGTCTTTATTTTTAGACCTTTTCATGTGTTAAAATTGTATTTTTGTATACAATGGGACACAAAAAAGTCTAGACCACATTAAATGCTTAATTGTGTAATTTGTTTACCAGACACTCATTCAAGCACTGTATTGTATAAGGTAATGCACAGTAAAATGCTCTGTTTTGTCACCTGCATGCAGGTCCTCAGCAACAGTGAGCATTATTGAATAAATGTAGACGCATCTGGATACCGTAGTAGTGCTGATTTAGGCGTAACCATATAGGGGTCACTCCATTCCCTCTATAAAGGGGTCAGTCAATGCCTATTATATAGGAGTCATTTAATGCATACCATATAGGGGTCAGTCCATTCCCACTTTATGGGGTCACTGAACACCAAGTGTACCTTACAAAGATCACTTCACGTACGATATAGGTCTACACAACTTAAAATATTACGCAACAGTATACAATAATATTATTATGCAAGCTTTGCATTGTGCACTTCTTCAAAGCCTATTTAGGTGTCCAGATGTTGTACACTTTGTACCAGATCAGTGCGCCATGTGGCAACCATAGACGAACAATGCCTTATATTCAAGCTTTGTTCATTTGCCCTTTTTGATGCAATGGAAAGCAGAAGGCAGGATGTGAACTTGCAGTCTTTTTTGCTGCTTTCTATTGTGCTCCTGTGTCAGGGTGAGGACTGTGAGCTGGATGCACCGGCTGTCTTCAGAACTCCTTCCGTTGCCTGAAGGAGGCTGAAAAACAGATAATCCACCTTTCATAGGGACCACCACTAAATGCAGAGAAATGACCGCAGGTGCTGAATTCGTTTGCATAATGTAAGGTGCAAATGGATGAGGTGTGCTGGAGCACGGGAGTGATAACCTTGTCATCCGGCATGATGTTGTTCTACTTCAGGCGATGCGACATCAAGCAAGCGCTAGGTAATAATGATTTTGCTCTGATCCTCAGGAAAAAAGTACCTGTGTACTGTGCCCGAGCTAAATTTTTTCTCAAAAACGTTTCCTTCTCTTCCACTGAGAAAATTTCCTGTCATTGACCAGGCATGTTGATGGCATATCAATCAGACATGAGTCAAAACAATCGAGTTAACCTTGGCTAGTAATTACAGATAAAAATTTTCGGGTATATTTCTTAAAAAGAATAAGTGTCTTTCAGTCAGAACAAACAAAGTATTGAATTACAGTATGTTTGATAAAGTATAATATGTTTTAAGGTTAATTAGGGTCTGAAATGGATAAAAAAACATCCTTTTAATCTTCCTACAGGTGCTAATATGGAGCATTTTCATTCCCCTGGGACTTATCACCATAGAAACAACCTTCTGTTTAAGAAAAATTGAAGCTGTATGAGGCAGATGATAGCGGGATTGGTCAATGCGTTTCAACACAATGGATAATGATTTTGTTTTAAAAAGCAAAGCAAACTTTAATTTTGAACAAATTAGGCTAAATAGACACGGTGGTAATGAAGCATCCATTGGGTCAGAGCCATAATAGATTTTTCTGTCCCTTTGATGTTTAATTAGAGTTTTGCATGAGAGACCTGTGCAAACCGATGTCTAAATCATTACATTATCAGCCATCAAAGTATCGATTTTACTTTATTGGAGTTTAGAAATGCATCTTGTCTTACAATGTATCTGTAATGAGGAATATTTGATTACACAATTGATTACGAAGCCATCAGCGATGAGATTTGCGGTTTGTTTTTAGAATTGCTAATAAACATTTCTTTAAATCGTGAACAGATTATAAAGTAAAGCTGTCAGTTATTAAGGAATTACTTCCAGCACGTTTTTTTAAATATTGTTTGATTTTTAAGAAATGCTTACAAGAAATTATTACCCTCCAAACATGTCTTAAAAGCACAACTACCGTATTTTCCGGACTATAAGCCACTACTTTTTTCCCACGCTTCGAACCCCGCGGCTTAAACAACGAAGCGGCTAATTTATGGATTTTTCCTGGGTTTTTCCCGGTTTCACAAACTTCAAGCCAAAAAAACTGAGCCCCATAACATTAGAACAATGAAATTGCCGAACGGGTTCAGGTGGACCAATGAAACTCTTTATATTAAATCAGATGCGCTCCCACTGAATCGGGCCGCACCACATCATAAATATGGATGAGGTTCCTCTGACGTTTGACCTGCCGCTCACTCGGACTGTCAACAGGAAATGCGAATCATTCGTCACGCTGAAAACAACCGGGCATGAAAAAACGCACTTCACCTGTTCTCTGAGCTGCACGGCATCGGGAGAAAAGCTTCACCGATGGTGATTTTTAAACGCACGACGATGCCAAAAGATAAACTCTCGAGAGAAATTGTTGTGAAAGGAAGGAGGAAGACAGTGAACAATGACTTTCTTGGTAGGCTACTGTTTAGATACAAGCCGTGTAACAGACACTGTCTGTCATTAAAGCCTGTGTAAAGTTTATTAGTTTCAATGTAAACATCTGCGGCTTATAGACAGGTGCGACTTATTTATGTTCAAAATAAAAATCTTTGTCAAATTCAGTGGGTGCGGCTTATATTTGGGTGCGCTTAATAGTCCGGAAATTACTGGTTTACATTATAGTGAAGTTATAAAGGTTATTTTTGTGGTCTCCCTGATGGAAGCTATCAAGCACATTTGAATTTTTTAGCGATTCCTATATCAAAGTGTCTCCCCTTCAGCAGATCCAAGTAGAAGTGTCTGAGCTTAAGTAATCCTTAAAACCCCTTAAAACTATATGTATATGCAATGAGTCATAGAATGCTTTGTGTGTAGGTTGAGATGGCATTTAACAAAATCAAAGTGTGTGTCCATGGATTATCAGTTCTTGGCTCGACATACAATGTTTTGATGAGCATTAATACTTTTTGTCAGAATAGGGCTCGGAAAAGAGAATTCAACCAACTTTTGGTGCTACAAATGTTTTCAACTCATCCTTTTGGATTTTAACTATACACAAGTCAACCGTGAGATGCAACTCAGTGTCAAAATGATAAATCTTTGTTTATATTTATGATTCTTGTCTAAATGATCTCATTAATGTTATTTTTTTGTTTAATGGCCTAAATTGGAACATGTTTGCCCTTTTTGTGTCAAGTATTTGTACTGTAAATGATGCAACTGCATTTGTTTGACTAAAAATTGAAACCTTAGATGATAACCATAGCTGCAAATGTCACCTCAAGCTGATTTTGACCAGAGCTTTAGTTCACCTTTGAGTTTACACCTATAACATTGGCAGCATGCACACCACTTGAAAACCATTCAAATTTGGGCATGAAGTGGACTTGGGTTTTGACTCAATTCTTGTAACAAATTGTGCATCTGTGGTAAAGGGTTCGGGCTACTGCTCAATATGTACCTTTCTTAAATGTAAGGAGTTTTGTGTAAAAAAAAAAAAAATGTCAGCTGAAACTGAAATATTAGTAAGCATACCCATAGAGGGAATTGAGTATGCAGCATCTTCCTTGTGAGCTAAATGGTTTTGTCAGTGTGGTCATGATACTGCTGCTGGTTCATCTATAATATGGGTTGAATTATAGATATACTGTGGTTTGGAACAAATGGTTTTCAGAGGCCACCTGGGGTCCTTCTTCAGTTACTTTATTGCGTTTAACACTTCAGTGCTCTTCAGGAGGGAGTCATTTGCTTTTGTGCCCTTCTTGACAATAAAAAAAAAGAAAAACAAAAACAGTGAAAGTGACATTGCTTTAAGATATTATGCTATAATGCATGTGTAATATACCCTAGAATATGGTATAGTTTAGGCAGAACTTACTTTCATTCATAATACATAGTATTTCCAATTAAGTATATTGCATTCATAATATACTTAAATCAATCAAAGTAAAGATATATCAGATAATCAGCAGCAATGGCACAACGAATAATCGAATTTGTGTGGATTTACTGCGATTATTAAACACTAGAAAATCATATTGTACCATGGTAAGGGGTTTTCCCCTTAAATGCATAGTGTCCTCAGCACTGCATTTATGCCATGTGCTTTTGTTTTGTTATGTTTTGCCTGCCAGTCTTAACTACTACCGTATTTTTCAGGCTATAAGCCGCTACTTTTTTCCTACGTTTTGAACCCCGCGGCTTAAACAACGAAACGGCTAATTTATGGATTTTTCCTGGGTTTTTCCCGGTTTCACAAACTTCAAGCCAAAAAACTGAGCCCCATAACATTAGACCAATGAAATTTCCGAACGGAAATGAAAAAATGCACTTCACCTGTGTTCTGAGCTGCACGGCATCGGTAGAAAAAAAACGTTTTTTTTTTTTTAACGCACGACGATGCCAAAAGATAAACTCCCAAGAGATATAGTTGTGAAAGGAAGGAGGAAGACGGTGAACAATGACTTTCTTGGTAGGCTACTGTTTAGATAAAAGCCGTAACGCGTTGAGTCAGGGTCATGGGATAGCTCGAGTTGTAACTCCAGTTGCAACAGAAATCATATAAGCACAGACAGGTTTCCAAAACTCGTGCTTTTTTATTTTTCTTGGCAACAGCGTTACAGGTTAGTCAAAGAAACTTAGAAATCAACATCAGAAAATAATAAGGACATATTCCTCGTCTTGCACACACGCAGTAATACCGGAAAAATGCTGTGCCGGTCTTTTCCCAAAATACCGCTATGCTCCTAAAGGAAGCGCAACATATTTCACCAGTTACACCGTGTGTAACGTGTCTTTCGTTAAAGCCTGTGTAAAGTACATTAGTGTAGACAGGTGCGGCTTATTTATGTTCAAAATAAAAATATTTGTAAAATTCAGTGGGTGCGGCTTATATATGGGTGCGCTTTATAGTCTGGAAATTACAGTACTTTCATTTTAATTTTGACTAATGTCTTATCATTTGCTTGTCTACCTGGAATTTATTTTTATTCTTTCTTGTGTTTCCTATTTCTTTCATTTCCAAGTAGGTCTATTGTTTCCTGTCTATAATATTTCAGCTTTAAATCTATTGCTTGGGCAAATATTTTTGAGATTGCCTGCATCTGAATATAACAAAAGACCCTTGCACATCCTGCCTCATCAAACAGCATGCTACAAGCATCTTTTTCGCTAGGTCGAGGCTACATTGTTTAACCCATTCACCAAAATATCTCTCAGTGGCTTGAGGAGGATGAGTAAAAAAAGCTTCTTCATAGCATACACTCAAGACACCCTTAGATAGACAGAAAACAACAATGGTGAATTAATATGAGTTTTAAACATGTCTTGTACGTTTTGACTGATATCTCAAAATATGCCTGCAGGATTTTTATCATGAAAACAGCTATGGCATCACCCAGAGAATACAGAGACATTAATATTCTGTGGCCATCCTAGGACAAACCCAACCCAACCCAAAGCTGAGCAGGACAGCGTGTTGTGCACATCTCCGCATTGAAAATGTCACGGTAATCCCACCATTAGTGAGAATTATAAGATGAAAAATCTCTACAGGTGTAATTACAACTAATTAGCAATGATATTTTGTTTTAGGCATGCTAATGAGGACAGGGATGTGTAATGCATACACGTGCAGTTGCAGACATGCACAGCCTGAGCAATAAGCACCGAACGCCTCATATATGGTGTGCGGAAATTGTGGCAGACGTGTAATGGCACACTGAATTGTATTTATTATTCTTTGAAGTGTAGGTTCGTTACTTTCAGCTTAGGTTTCCTATGGCTTATGTCTTGTTTTAAATACATATAGTCATCTATTTAATATAAAAGTACTGTATGCTATTTGTTACCATCAGATCTCAGCTACTCAGTGGCTCCAATTTTGGGCTCAAACTCCCAAGTCATTTACACACTCGCTTGCTTGCAATCACCCAGCTACTGATTGAGCAGACCTGTGATCAATCTCACTCACACACACACACACACACACACACACACACACACACACACACTTTAAAAGAAAGCCAAATTCACAAAATTGATGTAAAGTATACTTTTTCTGTTACTTTGTTTCTTTGGAATGTACCTGTAGCAAGTCTTTTGCTACCTGACAGTTTTGCTTGACGAGTGCTTGTTTGGACACCAAACTTGTTTTTGGCTTGCCAAATTAATTTAGCTTGCAACCTTCATTAAAACGATATTTGCCTCTGTACTTGCAACTCTGTACATGCTTTGAGATTTACTAGCAACTATCACCAAATCATTTGTCTTATAATGTATTCTTTTGTCTTATGTGTATAGTTGTACACATGTACACTCATCAATAAAATATTAAATGCTATTGGTAATTTGTATTGTCTACTTATTGGTAGTAATTACTGACAATTAATCTCCATGCATTAATTCATGAATTGACTGAGCTCAAGAATTTATAAATCAAACTTTTGCACCAACCAGCCATAACATTAAAACCACCTGCCTAATGTTGTGTAGGTCTTTCTTGTGCTGTTGAAACAGCTCTGACTCATAGCATGGACTCCCCAACACCACTCTAGGGTCTGATAAAATCAGGGTTCAAATGGTTGGCAAGAATAGACATCAGTGAGTTTCGGGTGCCCATGTTTCTTTTGCCGGTTGTCCTACTTTGGCACATTTTTGGTTGGTACTCACTTCTGCATATGAAAGAAACATCCTTTATGACCATTGTATTTGGAGATTGTCTTACAAGCTTGTCAAATTTACTCAGATCATCAACCTTGCACGAGTTTTCAAGCTTTCAAAACCTGAACTCATTTGCTTAAACTGTCAGTCACTGTTATGTCTAAATGGTATATATACATATACTGTAGTATACATATAGTAACATTTTTCTGTACTGTGGTTGACATTTACAAACTGATTTAAATATGTGAAAAATGCTAATTAAACAGTATTTCTAAGCAACATATGCGGCTTTATGTCACTTCAAGGTTTCTTCCAACTTGCCTTTATTTTGTTGTTTATAGTCTTTTCACTTAAAAAAAACCACATAAATCATTATCTCTTCTTCTTCGCTTTTAACCATATAAACATTCTCCAATTAAAATCATAACCATTATCAATTACTGTTGGTGCCATTCAATGTCTGAGTGTATTCAAAGCTGACAGTGAACATCAGGTGGTTCTGAGAAGCAGAAATAACATGTGTTGCTTGCAAAGCACACTTATAAAGCCTAATCAGCATGGTGGATGAATTCTTGACTTGACAGTTCCTCAACCTCAGCTACATCACTCAAGTCCCCAAATGCATAGGAGAACTTGTTAAAATATTGCTTATGTAGCGAATGTAGATGGTTAGTCTATATTTCACAAAATCTATGCAAACTAACATCCTCATTCAACCCACCCTGAACTTGATTAGATGGTTACAGTATAGTGTTGCACTGGTCTCTGAGCTTCATATCTGGAAAAAAAAAATTTTAATAATAAAAAACTAATAATGGAATTTTATTCGTACCTGATTAGAAAACATTATCCGCTCATTCTGAATAACAGATTTGTATTCAATTAGAGGCCTAACAAGAGAAATCTGGTGAAGTCTCGAAAGTAAATGCAGCGAGAACATGCACCCGGAGAAATATACTCGACTGGAAGAAGTACAAGGTTGATTTAATGGAGGATGACACATTCAGCCAGTGGAACTGATGGAGAATGGGAATTGAGCTGAGTATCTGATGTGTGTGTGTGTGTGTGTGTGTGTGTGTGTGTGTGTGTGTGTGTGTGAGTTTGTGTGTGTGTGTGTGTGTGCACGCACGTGCATGTGAATCATGGCAGCATCATTCTGAATTGCATTTATTAAAGTTTTTTGTACCTTCACACAAAGGTTTTAGTTTACTGCTTTTAGTTACAGGTCTAGCATTGGGTAAAAAAAAACAAGGCAAAATTGAAAATCAGGATGTTTACTTTTTCTTGCACTCAGGTGCTGCCCTAGATGGCATGAGAATATCATCTGTGCAAAGTTCATGTTCTGCTATATGAGATTTTATTAAAAAAATGATTTAATGAGTGAATATTTGGCATCTAAAACAAGATGTGTACACAGAGATCTAAAGAGATGTATCCTTCTGCCTCTGATTTCTGCCCGTTTATAAAGTTTGTTGCTACATGCATTAATATTTCATGCGATTAGGAAATCGCTTGTTGGCAGAAACGTCTGGTTTAAAACAAATCAGATAGAGTAAATCTATAAAACGGATTTGCCTTCAAAGGATTTCCAGGCTGGAGTTCTTTAGAGACAAGCTGCATTGAATCCTGTCACCAACAATGGAAATTCAAGTCTATTCCAGCGGGAATAAAGGAAGAGGCTGAGATGGCGGAGTTCAGTGGCTTTTGTAGCCTTAGACATACGTTATATGTCAAAGAGTGACAGGTCTTATGTTCAGCTTGTGGCCAAAGTGCAAGAAGACATTCACTAGTGGATTTTGGTCTGCTTGCAATATTTTCAGTTATGGGCTCACACTGCTTTATGAAGACAGGCTTTTATTGTTTGGGAAGGTGAGCATTTTAGAGTTCATGAATAATGTATTAATTGAGGCATTGTGTGCATTGGCATTTAGATTAACAGGAACAGTCCTATTACACACATCAAATAAATTAAGTGAAAAACATTATAGATTGTACATAGCATATATCTCAAACCTACATTTTGTCAAGTTGATAATGAATAAGGAGCCTGTTGTGCATTACATTCTGTACTCGATACCTGTGCTTGCAGAAAGTACAATTTCTGTGTAATTCTTCTATCCAGGATTACAACCTGGAACTATTATACAGCAATATAATTGCTAGACTTTAATTATTTGTTCGGTCCAATGCTTCCAATTCAAATACTTCCATACTTTCTTTCTTTATTTTAAAGTTGTTTCATTTTAAACATGTATTATATGAATACATGATTCTGCTTGTTTAGTCCATATTTTCTATCACCGAATTTGAAAGGCAAGAGCTTGTTTTTAAAAGTAAGGGTTTAGATACTACTAAAAATCCTAATTTCTGACAGTGCTATTTAAGAGAAATCTGGAAAACTAGGGTTACAACATAGACACAGGTTTTGATATTAAACATAATACCAGAATTTCAACTCAACTATCTGCATACAACTACTTTAAGTTTTGCGACTAAATTGGAAGCAAAACAAAATGGTGCCCAACTATTTTATTCATGTATTTATGCTGCTCTAGAAATAAGATAATACATCAAACTGACATCATTTTGTCAGATAACCTTATCCAGAGTGACCTACACTTATCCCATTGATACAAGCAAGCAAATGTGGGTTAATGTCCTTGCTCAGAGACCCAGCAGTGGCAGCTTGGCACTGGAAGATGGAACTGGAACTCAGCCTTCAGAGGTCCAATGTCTTAACCACTGGCCTACATCTTACAAAATAGTATTTGTCACATACACATCCATACATAATGCAACATGTAGTGACATGCTATTAATGACTGTTTTGGGAATTAAACTAAAGTATAAAAAAAAATAATAATAAGGAATATAAAATCAAAACAGTATTATAAATGTAAACTATAGAATTTACCTTCATTTCTTTACTCTAATACACTTCTTTGTCAGGATGATGGCCCTGGACTTCCAAACAGTTCCCAACTGCCAGTGCTCATTACGACAAGAAATTTCACATGATCTCTGCACTTAAATCACATTGTCCATGTACTGTATTAGCACATGCTTTTATGTCTTCCACTGCACTCTTTGTCTCATAGTTAGTGTCCGTCATGAAATAACGAGGAAGTTGCAAATGCAATCACAGGTTTATTCATTTAGAGATCTGTATAAATGAAGCAAATAACAAAAATTAAAAAAATTACTGCATTTAGCAGACATTCTTATTCATCACTTCCGTCATAACTTGTAATTTGTCTTGGAACTATTTCTTCCTTATGCCCTTATAATTTATTAAAGATGCTGCAGCATTAACAGGGTAGGAACTACACTGTATGATGTAACACATTTTCCTCTACATACAGTATGATAGTAAACTCTTGAATCTTGAAAATTACAACTGAGCATTTAAGGTTAAGGACTTTGCTCAGGGGCTCAGCAGTGGGTGGTGCTGCGATTTTCACTCGTGACATTCTTATCAAAAGTCTAAACTCTTCACCAATGAGTTATCACTTCCCTGCAGTACAAGAATAAACCCTCATAAACAAACAGATTAGTGGCAAAACTGTGAAACACACACATAACATCAACAACATCATCCCGAGGCATCCTGAGGTTGCGCCAGCTCCAGTCACGTCCCACCTCGTGAAGATTATGGACCTTTAAAGTAGTACATGCCGACCTCGCAAACATCCCGAACCATCTAGAGACGTACCAGCACCATTTGGATTCCACCTCATGTGGAGTTTTGACACTGGACCTCTTTGAGTGTTTAAAGGCTCTGGCATGGAGAAGCTGGTGTTGGATCTATGATGATCTCAAATGTTGAGCTATTTTATGAGTTGCTTGTTAGCTCCTGGTTCCACAAAGTCAACTGACTGTATAAAACTGTAGAAAGGACATTACTCTTAATCTTATATATAATCTTATATTATATTCCAGTGCTCATGTTAGTTCTCACTCTCCAGTGTTCTGTATTGTTTAAAGACTATAATCACACTCTTGATATCACCCAAATGAGGATGTAAGGGAGTTAACATCTAAGGTAGTTTTTCCTTGCCACAGTCACCATGGCTGCTCATCAGGGATAAATACACATAGTCCACCTTAACTCTTTGTTGTAGTATATGAATCCCATTAAACCGTTTCAATGAAACGTGCCGATACACAATTCGACTTGTACGATTAATATCCTACGTGGCACCCCGGAGTTTTCTGAGAACACGTGCAGGAGGTCTATCTTTCACACCGTCAGTCCTCTGTGAGAGAAATCATCAGTCATTAATCCTGCTTTAATACTCTTTCCCACGGGCTAGTAGTCGACCGACATTTCTGTCACCCTGTTCTCCATCTTTCTTCCTCCGCTTTTCCTGCGGGAGGAACTTTTATTAAATTAGTATTTGTTCCAAATCGCTACGTGTTTAATCACCTCTAGTTTGAGAAAATGTTCTCACAGCTCTCAGAGGGAAGAGGAGGTTTTCAGTGGACCATCGATACTTTCCATTGACTTTCTCAGCAGGCTGTTACTATTCCACAGACACACGTGCACACACACAAAGCATTCTTTATTTTTATAGCTGCATAAAACTGCTTTTGACTTTTTTTTACTATCCCCTACAGAGCATCTCTATTCATCTGACATCAAAAAAGCTTTGTCATCCCTTTAGTGCAATATCTCAACATTATAAGACATCGTCAATTAAATTTTAATTTATTTTTTATCTCATTATACTAAGAGTTAATTCATATTATAGTTTATAATTGATTTATGTTTTCAGGTAGTTCATGTTTTTCTTAATATATTTTTCAACATATCTTCTTATTTTATATTTATCCTATATATCTCATCGCCAATACTGTATGTCTAGCAGCTAGATAAGGGCAAAAACTCATGCATACTGTACAGCTGAGCAGTTCAGGCATCAGGGTCTTGCTCAGTAGTGGCAGCTTGGTGGTTGGTGGGCTTTGAAATCGTAATATACTTCTGTTCATTATGTTAGGGGGAGTAGCTCAGTGGTTAAGGTGCTAGGTTACTGATCAGAAGGTTGGGGGTTCAAGCCCTCGTATCGCCAAGCTGCCAGTCTTGGGCCGTTGAGCAAGGCCCTTAACCCTCTGTGCTCCAGGGGCGCCGTATCATGGCTGACCCTGCGCTCTGACCCCAGCTTCTGAGCAAACTGGGATATGTGAAGAAAGAAATTCACTGTGCTTTAATGTATATATAACAATCAAAAGATTGTTCTTATTAATAACATTTTGAAAAATGTCAAGAAAAGGGATACCAATCCAAAATAGCACCATACTATCTTCAAATAATAAGAAAAACTGAAACTGACACAATATTTCAACATAATACACTCAATGTAAGGTTGAACTCTATATAAATAGTACAAATATATACAAATAAAAACTAAAACAACTTAATTTGACTCAATATTGTTAAATTTGTACTGCATAATCTGAAGGTAGTATTTAGTATTTTTCTTTTATTTTTAATTAAGTTATTCAGTTATTTCTATATAATGTCCTTATTGAATTGTCATCAATTCAATGCATTGTAATATTCAACACTATATTATAATTATAAAATAAGACTGGTTTTGTGAATTTTATCCATTTGCTGTTTCCCAAATAGTATATAGATCAGATTTGGCTTCAGTGGAATTTAGTTGACACATGTATTGAAAATTCACAAAAATGGATTGAGGTATTGTCAAGGATTTGAAACGTTTACACATACAGCAACTTGCAGCAACAAACTGACTGGAGTCTTATTTTTTCAATAAGAGCATGGCGACTTCCAGCAACATGAGTGACAGCAAACGTTGTATACCAGATGTCGGCTTGTCCAGCAATGATTGAAGATATCTAGAAAAGATTTATTTTAGGCAAATATATAGCAACCCACTGCAGTGACTAGCGATGGGTGTGAATACAGTAGTGCCCAACATGACAATGAGCACATGGTCTTCTCCTACATCTTGTATGATATAATCCAAGCCATGTTATTTCACTTTTAAGAATAAAAATCAGTTTTATCTTGCTGATAAAATGAAACATGTTGAAAGGAGGGCGTCCACGTGTAAAATTCCTATAATATATGCATATATGCATATATTATAGGAATTTT
>JAAIIK010000017.1:10175163-10189362 GCA_014706435.1 Silurus glanis | reverse complement strand
CTGAATACTTTCCGTACCCACTGTATATATATATATATATATATATAGTGTACAAACTATCAGGATATGTCATAGCACCACTGCTGTTGATTATCTTCCTACGACAGCAAGCAGCACACCCCAATGTGTATGATTCCTTACATAATAATAGAGTATGCGAATTTATTGGTGTAAAGCTGCATTGAGACACTTTTCATTGTAAAAAAGCGCAATACGAATAAAAAAAATTTGAAAAAAGTATAGAATTTATGTAGACATACAGTACTCATCAACATGTGAATGTCTGATAAATCATTTACAATGAGATATCTACAATTTATTCAACCTATTTGAGTAATGTCAATGCTAAAATATATAACAGAAATAAATGTAGCTTTTTGAACATCCTATTAAACATTAAGTTTCTATTTGCTGTTATAATAGCGTCTTACAGTGTTCGCAGAGCAGTGAAGGATGCAAAGCGACGCTACGGGAGGAAACTAGAGTCACAGTTCCAACATGGTGGCTCTAAGAGCCTGTGTCAGGGACTAAGAACAATCACGGACTATAGAACACCATCTTCTAAAATGGTGAATGCAGACGCTTCTCTGGCAGACGAGCTAAACACCTTTTACGCTCGTTTCGAGGCTGCAGCTAACCACGCTAGCGGCTCTAGCGGCACAAACAGCGTGCACGCCGAGAGAGCCGGAGAGGTAAACATGTTCACCATCGCGGAGCATGACGTGAGGAGGGCATTCAAGAGAGTGAATACCAGGAAGGCAGCAGGACCAGATGGCATCACAGGTCGGGTTCTGAAAGCCTGCGCTGACCAGCTAGCACCGGTGTTCACTGAGATATTCAACCTCTCACTGGAACAGTCTGTTGTCCCCTCATGTTTCAAACAGTCCACCATTGTTCCTGTCCCGAAGAAACCCCAGCCCGCCTGCCTTAACGACTACCGCCCTGTAGCTCTGACCTCAGTAGTGATGAACCGTTCTACTGAGGATGCCATTGCTCATCTCCTTCACACTACGATGAGCCACCTGGACCACAGAAATGGGAATTATACAAAGATGCTGTTTGTTGACTACAGTTTAGCATTTAACACCATAATTCCCTCCACACTCACCTCTAAGTTGGAGGTCCTGGGACTCAGCCTGCCGCTGTGTCAATGGATCTCTAACTTCCTGACAGACAGACGACAAGCCGTACGGGTGGGAAAACACACTTCATCCACCCTCACCCTCAGCACAGGAGCCCCCCAGGGTTGTGTTCTGAGCCCCCTGCTGTACTCACTGTACACGTATGACTGTGTGGCCACTTCCAACTCCACCACCATCATCAAGTTTGCTGACGACACTGTTGTGGTGGGCCTGATCTCCAACAACGACGAGACGGCCTACCTACAGGAGGTTAAAAACCTGGAGAGATGGTGCCAGGAGAACAACCTTCTTCTGAACGTCAGCAAGACTAAGGAGTTGATCGTGGACTTCAGCAGGAAGCAGGAGCGGTCATACCAACCGCTAAACATCAGCGGGACCCCAGTGGAGAGAGTGGACAGTTTCCGGTACCTTGGTGTTCACATCACACAGGACCTGTCTTGGTCCTGTCACACCAACACCCTGGTGAAGAAGGCCCGGCAGCGCCTGTACCATCTGAGACGCTTAAGGGACTTTAAACTTCCCTCTCAGGTGCTAAAGACTTTCTACACCTGCACCACTGAGAGCGTTCTGACGGGTTGCATCACTTCCTGGTGCAACCATATCTTTATGGAGCTGGCTTTGTGCACAGGGGCATTGTCATGCTGAAACAGGTTTGGATCTTGTAGATCAAGTAAACGGAAATACCCATAGACATCCTATACAACTGTGTCTCCAACTTTGTGGTAGCAGTTTGGAGAAGAATTGCAGGTCAGGTGTTTTTATACTTTTGTCAGTATACTGTATTTGTTAATGTGAGTTTTGAATGAGCACAATGGATTAGAGTAAGTCATGTATTTGATTAGAAATGCTCCCTGGCAAAAAAAAAAAAAACGTTTATCAAACAAAGTTCAGGAGAATAGAAAGCAGGAATGGAACTGACAACTATTATTTTTAACCTGCTAACTTTCTCTCAATTCCTTTCCCAATGCCTTTGTAGTGGGGTGTAGAGGCAGGAAGAGGAGGATGAGAGTGGCAGAGAAAAGATTTTAGTCTAAGGAAAAAAGAATATGCCTTGGAGGTAGAAAGTCTTTTTCATACCATTTGTGAGAGAAAAAAGACACACATTAAAGGCTCATCTCCTGCATGAAGTTGAGGCTTAGCACAAAAGGGACTTCACCTTTAAAAGGCCAAAGTCAAATATGACATTCGAACCCTTGTCTGCTTTGTCTATGCATAATATGAGGTGAAATGACAAAAGACGAAAAAAAAAAAAAAAGAATGATAGAGACATATTCCATATTTTATAGGAATATGAAGAGCCTGGATAATCTCCTCAAGTTTTGGCTCTGTGGAATTGTGAAATTCTTCTGAAATCCAAGTCAATTATTTGTGGTAGTGTGTATAATCAAAGTTTTCCTTGAGGGAGAGGTAAAAAAAAAGTTTCTTTATGCATTATAAAGGGGAGTAGTCAGTCATTTCAAATGAAATCCAGAGTCAGAGTCTCACATTTTATATCAATTTGTGACTATTTGCATAATTGGAAACACAATGACTGTTGGGATAAGAGGCAGGATTACCGCTCACATCATTACTTATAGCTTCGATCAGATGAAATGGAATGCAATCCATCACCATCAATCTGTTAACCTCTTATATGTGCTCTCATATTTCTTCTCCTATCTGCATACCTACAGATTTTGTATTTTTTTTACACACTAGGCAAAAAGTATGCCATGTATGACAGACACTTAAAAAAGTTGTGTGATTGTAGATATTGTGACTTTTTCCCTTTAGCTTGACAAGCAGCAATCTTTTCTTTAACTTCAAGAGCGAGTGAGAAAACTAAGCTGATGAAGCACCGAAATGTTTATAGCTGCTTTAACAAAAACGGAAACTAACTTTATGGACATTCTACTATATTACATGTAAATGTAATTGGGAAAAAAGTGTTCCTTTCCTCTCTCTGGATCTGCCTGATTCATCGCAACGTTCTACATCTGGATGGAGTTCCCTTTAATTGGAGACAACTGTTTGCAGTTGGGGATGGTTCCACATCAACAGCTTAAAGATCCATGAAATTACTGAGCATCTCCAGAACTTTGAGGATGGATTTGGACTGCAATTAATATCAACAGTCTGCTACAATGGCTCAGGACCACAGTTTGCATTTAAGTGTCTTTCACTGCACACCTCAACAATGATGGAACTGTAATGAATGGACATTTAGTGCCACCCGGATGAAGACGTGTTCCCTTTTGAGTCTGGTTCCTCTCAAGTTTTCTCTCTCATGCCATCTCATGGAGCTTTTCTTTGCCCCAGTCACCACTGGCTCACTCATTAGGGATAAACATACAATTATTACAACTTTTATACATTCTATTATAACTGCTTTATCTAAAGCCTCTAAAGCTGCTTTGAGACAATTTCTATTGTTAAAAGCGCTATACAAATAGAAATTAATTGAAATAAAATTTTAAAAAGTATAATGTTTGAACAATAAATGGTTGACATTGGCAAATTAGTGTGGATAAAAAGATTTGGCGATTCAGCAATTACAATTTAACAGATCTGCCCTCTCCCTAAACAAACACCAACTGAAAATAAAATTATTTTCTAATAACTTATGTAATGCCTTAATTAATTGCTTAAATGCTTTCCGTATAAACCAGCAGCACACTAATTATAAGCAAATATTATATGGCATTTAAGCTTGTGTTTGCATCAAAATATTATTAATTACATCTTACACAGTACCTCTAAACAGTGTCTTTTTACTTGTGTTGTTGGATCTTAAGCTTTGATACCTTTGATCACAGGTGGGCAACCTTAAACACTCAAAGAGCCATTTGGACCCGATTTCTACAGAAACAAAAACACTGAACCCTTTTGACATCCAAAATGAAGATAACACTGCATATATCGTTTTTTAGCTTTATGCTATATATAAAAAACTATAGTGTGTTGCAATTCTAAAAATCAATTAACTGCTACAAAGAAAACGAATTTTATTTTCTGCATGCAACAAAAACCATTTTGAACTCGCTGGGTTGAAGGTGACTTTCAAATTAAATACTCAGTGTCTATTTGAGTCCTCCTCGTATTTATGAAATATAAAGCCAAACTTAAATTATCCACCTGTTGCAAACCAAAAATTCTGTCTGCTTCTGTGTGCTGTCATCCTTTTATGGTGTGTACTGCACTGTTAAAAAAAATCTGTAAAAAAACGGTAAAAAGACTGGCAGCAGGGCTTCCAGAGATAATCCGTTAAATTACAGAAATAACCATTTTACAAAATTACTAGCATAAAACTGTAAAAATACAGAATAGACTTTATGGTCAAAAGTACTTAAATTACAGAATATTACTGTTGATAAATAAATTTTAAACTATTGAATAACAGATAAATTCTGTCAAATAACATAGAAAAACAACCAACTGTCAGGTTAATCACCATAAATTTAAGGATTTAATTTGTTATTTTACAAAGGAGGAGAAGGAGAGGAGGAAGACGTCTACAGAGACGGCAGGGAAAGGAGAAGTGTAGGAAAGTGGAGGTTATGGTTGGTACTTTAAATGTTGGTACTATGACTGGTAAAGGGAGAGAGATAGTTGATATGATGGAGAGGAGAAAGGTAGATATGTTGTGTGTTCAGGAGACCAAGTGGAAAGGGAGTAAGGCCAGGAACATTGGAGGTGGGTTCAAACTGTTCTATCATGGTGTGGATGGAAAGAGAAATGGTGTAGGGGTGATTCTGAAGGAAGAGTACAGTAAGAGTGTAGTGGAGGTGAAGAGAGTTTCTGATAGGGTGATGAACTTGAAGCTGGAAGTTGAAGGAATGATGATAAATGTCATCAGTGCCTATGCTCCACAAGTGGGTTGTGAGATGGAGGAGAAGGAAAGATTCTGGTGTGAATTAGATGAAGTGGTAGATGGTGTACCTAGGAATGAACGATTGGATGCCTTTAATGGGCATGTTGGTGAAGGGAACAGAGGTGATGAGGAGGTGATGGGTAGGTATGGTTTTAAGGAGAGGAATGTGGAAGGGCAGATGGTGGTAGATTTTGCTAAAAGGATGGAAATGGCAGTGGTGAATACGTATTTTAAGAAGAAGGAGGATCATAGGGTGACCTATAAGAGTGGAGGAAGGTGCACACAGGTGGACTATGTTCTATGTAGGAGATGCAACCTGAAGGAGATTGGAGACTGTAAGGTGTTGGCAGGGGACAGTGTAGCTAGACAGCATCAGATGGTGGTCTGTAGGATGGTTTTGGAGGTGAGGAAGAAGAGGAGGAGAGTGAGGACTGAGAGAAGAATAAGATGGTGGAAACTGAAGGTGGAAGACTGTAGTGTGAGGTTCAGGGAAGAAGTCAGACAGGGGCTCTGTGGTGGTGAAGAGGTGCTGGATGATTGGGTAACTACTGCAGGAGTGATGAGGGAGGCAGCTAGAAAAGTACTTGGTGTGACATCTGGAAATAGAAAGGAAGACAAGGAGACGTGGTGGTGGAATGAGGAAGTGCAGGAGAGCATAAGGGGAAAGAGGTTGGCACAACAGAAGTGGGATTGACAGAGTGATGAGAAAAGTAGACAGGACTACCAGGAGATGCGGCAGCAGGTAAAGAGGGATGTGGCAAAAGCCAAGGAAAAGGCATATGAGGAGCTGTATGAGAGGTTAGACACTAAGGAAGGAGAAAAGGATTTGTACCGATTGGCCAGGCAGAGGGACCGAGCTGGGAAGGATGTGCTGCAAGTTAGAGCAATAAAGGATGGAGATGGTAATGTGTTGACTAGTGAGGAGAGTGTGTTGAGAAGATGGAGGGAGTATTTTGAGCAGCTGATGAATGAGGAAAATCAGAGAGAGAGAAGGTTGGATGGTGTGGATATGGTGAAGAAGGAAGTGGATAGGATTAGTAAGGAGGAAGTGAGAGCAGCGATTAAGAGGATGAAGAGTGGAAAGTCGGTTGGACCAGATGACATACCGGTAGAAGCATGGAGATGTTTAGGAGAGATGGCAGTGGAGTTTTTAACCAGATTGTTTAACAAGATTCTGGAAGGTGAGAAGATGCCTGAGGAATGGAGAAGGAGTGTACTGGTACCGATCTTTAAGAATAAGGGAGATGTGCAGACCTGCAGTAACTACAGGGGAATTAAGTTGATCAGTCACACCATGAAGTTATGGGAAAGAGTAGTGGAAGCCAGGTTGAGAGAAGAGGTGACCATCTGTGAGCAGCAGTATGGTTTCATGCCGAGAAAGAGCACCACAGATGCATTATTTGCTTTGAGAATGTTGATGGAGAAGTATAGAGAAGGACAGAAGGAATTGCATTGCGTATTTGTGGATTTAGAAAAAGCGTACGACAGGGTGCCGAGAGAGGAGTTGTGGTATTGTATGAGGAAGTCAGGTGTGTCAGAGAAGTATGTGAGGGTGGTGCAGGACATGTATGAGGACAGTGTGACAGCAGTGAAGTGTGCAGTAGGAACGACAGACTGTTTCAAGGTAAAGGTCGGACTGCATCAAGGATCGGCCCTGAGCCCTTTCCTGTTTACAGTGGTGATGGACAGGTTGACGGACGAGGTCAGACAGAAGTCTCCCTGGACTATGATGTTTGCGGATGATATTGTGATTTGTGGTGAGAGTAGTGAGCAGGTTAAGAAGAGCCTGGAGAGGTGGAGGTACACGCTGGAGAGAAGGGGAATGAAAGTCAGTAAGAGTAAGACAGAGTACATGTGTGTGAATGAGAAAGTGTGCAGGCAGGGTGGAGTGGGTGGAGAAGAGTGACAGGAGTGATTTGTGATAGTAGGGTATCTGCAAGAATGAAAGGGAAAGTTTATAGGACTGTGGTGAGACTTGCGATGTTGTATGGATTAGAGACAGTGGCATTGAGTAAAAGACAGGAGGCGGAGCTAGAGGTAGCAGAGCTGAAGATGTTAAGGTTTTCGTTGGGAGTGACGAGGATGGACAAGATTAGAAATGAGTTTTTTAGAGGGACAGCGCATGTAGGATGTTTTGGTGACAAGGTGAGGGAGGCGAGATTGAGATGGTTTAGACATGTTCAGAGGAGGGACATGGGGTATATTGGTAGAAGAATGCTGAGGATGGAGCCACCAGGAAGGAGGAAAAGAGGAAGGCCAAGGAGGAGGTTCATGGATGTGGTGAGGGAAGACATGCAGGTAATTGGTGTGAAAGAGGCAGATGTAGAGGACAGGGTGGTATGGAGACTGATGATCTGCTGTGGCGACCCCTAATGGGAGCAGCCGAAAGAAGAAGAAGAATTTGTTATTTTATAAAACTGATCTGTCCATTTATATTAATTTACTGTAAAAGTATAGTTTTCCTCATGTACAATAACGATGAAATAAATCCAGAAAGCACATATTTGAAAAAGGTTTGTATATTTAATCTCTGTAAATTAAAAGGCATTTACTGTATAAATAAAGATATCATTAATTACAATAATCAAGAAATGTTGTATAAAAATATACTCAATTCATAACACACAGACAAATGTCTGTAGATACATCTTAATAGTTCATTTTCAAGACATATTACAGTTGAACATTTTTGGACAGTAGAGCAATGAGCTCTACTGTATAGTCCGTACTTATAAAAGGAACCTGCACATTCACAGTATTAATAATTGAACAGAAGCACTGTATGTCAATTTAAATAAACAATCCAATTATAGAAAATAAGTTAGAGCATGCAAAAAATACCTACATTAAATGGCAATTGCTGTATACCGTTATACATTTACAATGACATTTTATCCAAAGCAACATACCAAATCCAAGTTAGTCTAACACAGTCGACACAGCAGTTTATATAAAAAAATAAAAAAAAGAGACGTGCACTCTTCAGCTTGTTGAAGATCAGTCTCACTGCCATAGGCTGGATTAGCTGCAGAGGCTTGGTAGTAGATGCTGGAAAGTCTGCTAAGAGAGCAATACAACAATCCAGTTTGGAGAGAACAAGAGCTTGGACAGGGAGTTCTGTAGCACGGCCCAAAAGAAAGAGTCTGATCTTCATAATGTTGTACAGGGCAAATCTGCAGGATCAGGACAGTGCAATTTATATATGCGTCAACAATAACACCAAAGTTAGGTCAGCTGAAAACATGAGCAGTTCTGTCTTGGCAGGGTTGAGTTGATGATCATTCAACATACAGCAAGATGTTTCTGTCCAGGAGGCAAAGATGAGAGCAGCAACTGTCGGGACATCCAGCTGAAATAAAAAAAAAAGCTTAAAATAATACCTTTATGAACCTAAATGGTTTATAAAGGGTCTGAATGGTTATAAATGGTTATATAGATGATCTACGATTGTTCTTTTGTTTTGTGACTGTTGTTCACGAGTCCCTTTTCTGTTCTGAATAGTTAAACTTGAGCACTTTTTTTTTTTTTTTAGAAAAATCCTACAAGTAGCCTACCGCAGAGTCTTCAGTTTTCCAGCATCTTCTGCATATTTGAACCCTTTCCAGCAGTGACTGATTTTGAGATCCATCTTTTCACACAGAGAAGAACTGAGGAACTCAAACACAACTATTTAAAAAGGTGCAAACATTTAGATTTAATGCTCCAGAAGGAAACAATGCATTAAGAGCTGGGGTTGAAAACTTTTGAATTTGAAGATCGAGGTAAATTGTACTTAATTTGCCTTCCGGGAAATATGCAAGTAGCTTCTGTTCTGAAGGGCAGTACTAAATGAAAAAATAATACATTTTAATAAAACAAGAAAACTCTTGACATCGTGTTTCATCGCTTGTAATTCATCATGTTTCTTTCTGTAGCATCAGTGAATGTTTGCACCTTTTTTACAGTTGCGTTTGAGTCACTTAATTACCTCAGTGTGAAAAGATTGATCTTAAAATCATACAGTCACTGCTGGAAAGTGTTTAAAATATGCAAAAGTTGCTGGAAATTTTGTTTCTGAAGAACAGCCCTACTCTAAGCCCTCACCCTCATGACCCATGCAGAAAGATTCAACTACTACTACAAATAATAACAACAACAAAAAAGTGGATTTGTGCTACACACCTTTGGCATGCTTTTCTGCTGTAGAGCTCCACATTTTTTCCACACGACCTAAAACCAAGAACAATATTTAAGACTTTGTATTGTAGTCAGCATGATGTCTTCTGTAGTATCCTCAGATTCTTGTAGTGAAAAAGTGCGTTATTATCTTAAACATTTCCCAGAGGAACAGCCTGAAACTCATTCAAACCGTTGTGGGCGGAGCTAATTCGGCACCAATTTTGAATTTGTGTCAGTATGCGCACGCGCGGAGCCTAACCTAAATCTTCTTATTTTTCTTTTATGGCGGTTTGCGAAGCAACTAGGAGGATGATCTGAGCAGCGTTGGTCTAGGAGACCAGGAGAACCCGTGCAAGGAATCCAAAAAGTTGTTGTTGTGTTGGATGGCACTATTGATGTTTTAAGTGCAGGTTGCAGGTTGTTTTTTATTTTATTTTATTGCTTTTATTTATTTGATGATTTTTTTTTAAAGAAGTTAATTATTTTGAGTTCTTTACTGTTTAAAAATGTTAACATGTAAGGTTTTTTCAGTTAAAAAATAAAAAAAATGGGAACTTAAAATAAGTTTGTGGTATTTCAGATTTGAGTTTTGTGTAATTTCTTAAACATTATATTGTATTATATTTGATTAGATTTTTGGATATTGTAGGAATTGTTACTGAAAAAATATAAACCACAAAAACCTAAATTATTAACTTTTTGTTTACTGTGACATGGGCAAATACCACATTTTAATTCATAATAATTTAGGGTGAAAAACAGACATATCATGTCTTTATGAATGATATATGTAGTTAGGACCTATGGGAAAATAATATAATGCCAAATAACTGTTAATAGGAGCATTTATTTGCAAGACAAGTTCAAAAGAGTAGTAAAAGAAACAATGCATAATTTTACTGTATGTAAAAATACTATTATTTGACATTAATAACTTTAATATTTAACCTTCATATGATTAACTGTCTTCAATGGTAATAAAAACACTGACTTAATGATTACAAGAATAATCTGTAAATATTAGATATCGTTCTATGTAAAAATACAAATTACTAAAATACAGCTAATTTCTTTTAAAAAACAGAAAATTTCTATAATATCAAAATACAATCAATTTTTGATACATTTAATGACGGAACGTTAAAATACAGAAAATATATGTAAAACAACAGGCATTTTGTTGTAAATTGAAAAAAAAAGGTACATTTCTATAAAAAAATACAGACATTTAACTGTAAAAAAAACTTTTTTTTTTTAACAGTGTGGAGCGTGCATTATGCTGTCAACCTGAATAAAAAAGACTATTTCACGGAACAATGTAAAAATATATTTGCAAAATAATATCCAATTCAAATATTTATTTTACCTGGTTAATGTGATTTTTGCTCCTGAACCTCACCCTTTCTTTTTTTGGATTTATTCATGGTTGGCCTACCGGGGGACGAAAAGCTCAATAAATCGGCAGGTGTCGCACATTGGCGGGTGTGATGCTTATTTTGAGCGACACAAAATGAAACACGTTTTATTTTAAAGTTACACGATCCCCATAATCTTTAAATTTAGAATTGCATATAAAAAAACGGACTTAAATAAAATAAAAAACAATAACGTTCTTTTTTGTAAACTAATGTAAAATTTTGTGTTCCACATGCTCTGTTTTCGTCCACATCTCTAGTACTGATTAAAGTGGTAAATGACCCAATTCTTGCTTCTGATCAGCGTTGTGTTCTCTTGCTTTTGTTACTTGATCTTAGTGTTGTGTTGCTTTTAATAATATAGATTGTAATATTCTTCTAAACTGTGTATTAAATAGAAAACGTTGTTTAGGGGGGCCTCTTTCCTAGTTGTAGTTTTATTTTTCAATTTGTGCATGGTAAATGGTGATTTTTTTTAGGCTGATTATTTTTTTTTTGACACTCAGCTATAAAGTTTAGTAAAGCCAGTTAATAGACACAATCTTAACATAGTTAAGGAATGTTTAAAGGACATTAGACACTGGATATTCAATTATTTCCTTCTATTTAAATTCTTCTACTAGAACCGCAGGCAGGTAGAAGCAAGCTTTATAATTACATAATAAATTTAAATGGCCTTTCAGTTACATCATGTTCAGCTGTGCAGCATGGCTCCTCACTGCCGGTGAGCTTTTGTGCAGCCAGCTGGGGATATTAGCCTGCTGGCCTCACCCTCAGACTTCTAAGGGCCAGTGAGTCTGGGTGCCATGAAAAAACATCACAAGCTGTGGTCATATTGTATCTTTATCTGAGATATTGATTTCTTTTTTATGGGCTTAAATTTACTTTTTTATTACTTCCTCAAGTATATCCTACTTAGACATTTTCATGATCTAATGCAGGGAATATTCTTGGTTTTCGGGGCCATTTTGCACAGGTTTTGTAGGTAGATTCAATTTAATTATAAATGCAAAGGAATAATTTTTTGTATAAAAGCACAATAAGAGTGTTTCTGCACACTTGCCATTATGTCCAAAAAAAAAAAAAAGGGAATTGAAACTGCTTTTTTATTTTTTTCCGTTTGCTGATAACGGCTATATTACATATAAAAAAAAGCAAAGGTCAATTAAAAAATCTAAAAGTGTAGATATGTGAATTAGAAAATCGCATTGTATTGTGAATAGCTCTACTGGTATTGTCATTAAACAGAATACCTACAGTAAAATTAATAATTATATTGATTATATATTCAGTGTTATTTAGTTGTGTACATAGTGTTTCCAAGTAATTTTACCATAATAATGGAAGTGAATAATGGAAGTTCATTTATTTAAATCTGTTTTCATACTTCTAATACTCTCACGTGACCCTCCAAACAGAAAACACACAGCGATACTAGAGAGAATGGGTAATCACAACATTCTTCTATGATTTTGATGTATTATGTTTTTTGCTTAGATGAACTCAAAATACAATTTCACTCCCTGGGGCACACTGCATTTCCTGCATCTACAGTGAATGATAAATAAGCCTGAGCAAATCTCAGAGCAGG
The DNA here is from genome assembly GCA_014706435.1 of Silurus glanis. Lineage (NCBI taxonomy): Eukaryota > Metazoa > Chordata > Actinopteri > Siluriformes > Siluridae > Silurus > Silurus glanis. Next base: position 10,177,206 of record JAAIIK010000017.1, on the reverse strand, counting down.
ATGAAAGGTTCCTAGTGTTTGCTGAATACAAGAAATATAGGGTTTCCATTCTGAAGACTCCATTCTGATACCCTGATGTTATTTTTTAATAGGTGAGATCCATCTCAAATGACCACCAGATATATAGTATTGCTCAAGTTAATACTCACATTGCAAAATGAAATGTCAAGCTACTTCTGTTCACCTAAGAGATATATTTACGTGTAGGTGCTTTGACTTTTTCGTGGGGGGTTGGAAACACTTGTAGTGGATGCATCTGTCAAATAATGTGGGGTTGTTATTAAGTACAGTGACACGAAAATACAGTTTTATCCAGTGTACTGTCGGGTAGATGATGAGATGTTGCTCAGCATCTAAATAGAATCTTTGCAAGCTTGTCACCCTGGTTAGAGATATGACAGTGGACGCCCATGGACTGCATGTGTGTGTGTGTGTGTGTGTGTGTGTGTGTGTGTGTGTGTGCACAGGCTTATGAAACTCAATTAAGAAATGTCCCAGAACAAAGAGCAGCTTTATTGGAAGTCCTGGTGCATGTATTTGAATGATACCTCATAGTTCTTATATTACAACTTTATACTCAATGTTCAGGTCAGAATGTGTGGATGATTTTTTTGTAACTGCAGGACCTTGGTAACAAATGTTCACTTGCAAAAGTTTAGAATAATTCACACTCTAAAATATTATTGTTTCTGTTGTAACAGTTGTTATGTACTTTATCGCTGCTGATATGGCAAATTCTTCAAAATGCTTTTGTGTATAAATTGAAGAAGTCTTCAGTTTCAGTGCTGTACAGAGGTGTAATAAGTACCTGAAAACCATACTCGAGTAAAAGTACAGATACCTTACTGCAAAACTTACTCCATTACAAGTTAAAAGTTATCAATTCCAATATGTAAAAGACAAAGTACCAAATTTTAACAGTACTTGGGTATTTTATATTGAGCGTAACCGCAAAGATCCACTAGTCCTTAACACCAGGACCAATGTTAGTGAAAAGCTAAAAACATTTGATTTGTGAGGTTTTATTTCCTAAAATACAAATTAAATTGTACACGCCAACATTGCATTAACAAAGATCAACACAACAGCCTCTTCAACAGACAAGAATAAAACATCAGATAAACAAGTTAGTGAAAAAAAAAAAAAGACAAAGTAGTAAAGCATTCTTTCAAAAAGAAATCTTCAATTAACAAATATAATTACAGTATCATGTCACAAAGTATAAGAACCATTAGTATACATTATACAAATAAAATAAAAGTAGATCATTTTAGATAAATAAAACTGTGATTTAATGTACCTCTGAGAAAGAGGCAAAATTTCTTTTCAACTTTAACAAAAGCTGGTTCTCAAAGTTTTTGAAATGTATTCTAGCTCTTTTTGGACTGAAAATAAGGCCAGCAGTGCTAAAATGTGGGGAAGGGAGTGTTGAGCCTTAATGACATCTTCAGCAGATGTGCGAAATATAATGGAGTAAAAAGTACATGAACTGAATCGTAAATGTAGTTTAGTAGAGAGTAAAAGTTTCTTATATCTTTGATACTCAGTAAAACTAGTAAGTAGACAAGATATGACTTAAGTACAGTAATAAAATTAGATTTACAGAAATAATTTACACCACTGGTGCTGTATAACCATTATAATTAAGAATATTAGAATTTTTTTCCATGTATTGTATTTTTAAATTCACTTGCTATAAATAATGAGAATCACACCACCCCATCATTGATTCAGAAAAACAAACACCAACCCTTGCTTATTTTTCAAATTCTGTAAAATTGTGGTATTTTCTTTGAGAAACTGAGACCACTTTTTCTTTTTCCAGTAATAATAAAGTTGTGTGTGGGTGTGTGTATGCATTTGTACAAGAGTCACTGACACAACTGACGGAAATCCAATTCATCAGGATTCAAAGGGTGTGATGAATCGGCCAGACTGGGTGTGCTCTGGCAGGCACACACACACACACACACACACACAAACACATGCACACACGCACACACACACACACACACACACACACACACACACACACACACACAC
>JAAIIK010000017.1:10161479-10175153 GCA_014706435.1 Silurus glanis | reverse complement strand
CACACACACACACACACACACACACACACACACACACACACACACACTTAACAAAAATCAATAAACCCTTACGACACTTTCTTTGCTTTTGTCACCCGAATTGTGTTTTAATTGCATGCCAGGCTAATGCAGGCTTCTGACAGTAATATATTGAAGCACTGCCTCATCAGGGACTTCACCGTCATCCGTTATCATTTGTTTATACACTACCTCCTGGCCTGCCTGCAGGATTAAAAAAGCTGCTTATCCTGAGATGAAGGAGTTTCTTTGCACACTCGTATATGCAGGAAAAACAAGACTGCAGAATCTACGTGCTGTAAAATGTGATGCTGACATGCATGTATTCTGACTTCTCGATAACACTCTGCTTTAACTTGGTGTTAAAAGGCTGCCTTAAGTCATAAACATGCCATGGAGATGTCATGCTGTGAAGAGTTGTCAATTCAGTTTCCATCCTGAGACACGTGTCATTTCTTGTAAGCGTTATTCGAGCCGTTACACTGTTTATCATATATCATGTCACAACATAATTTTATATAAATATGTCCTAGCTAATATGTACATTACAACATGTTTTACTACATACTTACTTTAATACACAAAGAACATTTTTGTTTCTGATTGGACGAATGTGTATGAACTATGAAGTTTGAACTTCTAATATTGGGAACGTTCAGTCTAGCGATGGCACAGCATGATTAAAGACCCTTGCGGTGTGGGGTCTGATGGGAGATAGAAATGTAAAGTATATGGTACCCTGATAGTTAAAAGAAAGAGACACGACCACTATGATAGCATAAAACACGTAGAATAAATTAGAGTATAAATATGCACATGCCTTACTACTGTACATAATTCACGATTCAATTTTTATTTGTCAGTTATATACATAAATAAAACTTGCAGTGAAACATAAAGCTGATCCACTGTTCCATAAGTTTAACCTTAAATAAAAATATTTAATAATATAAGATCAAACATATTAAATAAAGTTAAAGTAGTTGTATACTAAAAATGATTAAATCTGAAAAAGTACAAACTGCAGTAGGAAAATGTACCATATTTTTCGGACTATAACCCGCTACTTTTTTCCGTGGCTTAAACAACGAAGCGGTTTATTTATGAATTTTTCCTGGGTTTTTCCTGGTTTCACAAACTTCAAGCCAAAAAACTGAACCCCATAACATTAGACCAATGAAATTTCCGAACGAAAACGAAAAAACGCACCTCACTTGTGTTCTGAGCTGCACGGCATCGGGAGAAAAAACGTTTTCTTAAACGCACGACGATGCTAAAAGATAAACTCCCGAGAGAAATAGTTGTGAAAGGAAGGAGGAAGACAGCGAACAATGACTTTCTTGGTAGGCTACTGTTTAGATACAAGCCGTTGTAACGCGTTGAGTCTGGGTGAAGGGATAGCTCGCTAACTCCAGTTGCAACAGAAATCATATAAGCACAGACAGGTTTCCAAAACTCGTGCTTTTTTATTTTTATTGGCAACAGCATTACGGGTTAGTCAAAGAAACTTAGAAATGAGCATCAGAAAATAATAAGGACATAATCCTCGTCTTGCACACATGCAGTAATACCGGAATAATGCAGTGCCAGGGTATTCCCAAAATACCGCTATGCTCCTAAAGGAAGCGCAACATATTTCACCCGTTACACCGTGTGTAACGTGTCTTTCGTTAAAGCCTGTGTAAAGTTCATTAGTTTCAGTGTAGACACCTGCGGCTTATAGACAGGTGCGGCTTATTAAAATAAAAATATTTGTAAAATTCAGTGGGTGCAGCTTATATATGGGTGCGCTTTATAGTCCGGAAATTACGGTAAATGTGCAAAAGGGAAGTTCAAATTGTATAAAAAGTAAAAAGTATGACATAATACATTCTACTTCAACTTATATTTAATAATACATAATACTTATTTCTCGAAAATTATATATACTTTACATAAATATTATGTGTCCATGTTGAAATGGTATCATGGAAACAAGCATGTACTGTACATACATCAGGCATTGCTGAATGAAAAAAATGAGACTTGAAATACCCAGGTCAAAATAATTTATTTTCAGGCATGACTGAAGAAGTAAAACCTGTAACATTAAAAATTTAAAAATATATTATTATAATGCTTTACATTATTTTTTTTACTATTCAACAGTGAAAAACAGCTTAAGCATTATAATGAACCTGAATTCTGTTAATCCAAAAATTTATTTTTAACATTGTTCTTTAATTGAACAGAACTTATCCACATGTTCAGCATAAAGCCCGGAAATTAATGCCTTTTTACCAATTACTTCATGTTGTTTATTAAGAACCATTTAAAACATATTATACAGTACAGTATTCCAGTGCAATAGTGCACTTCATAACTATATATTGGTTCAAAGCATTGCAAAATGTCCATCATCTATCTACATTTGTACCCTATGGAACTTACAGCTAAAAATTATTATTATTATTAATGAGTAGGGACTGAAATGAACATCCCCATGTTGAATAAACAAAAAGTTTATTTGGAAAGTACATTGAACAACATGCCGTAAAGCATTTTTGGTCCAACAAAACAATAGTGTTGTAATTTAGATGGTAATTCCTTTGTTTACATCATAGTACTTTGGTGGGTGTATTGTTTGTATATGTTTATAACTTTCGCGTAAAAAAAAAACAAATATGGTTGGTAGAATATAGTGTTACAAAACAAATGAGACCACCTACTAAAAAAACAAAAAACTTTTGGTTTGGAGGTTTTTATTCCCCGCGTGGTTGAGTTCTTAGTTTTATTTCACTTTAGAAGCTCTTAGTGGTCAACGAGCGCAGCATGTGCACTCTGACACACATGGCAGGAAGTGGATGCAGCTCTCGGTTCTGCACAAACTGCTGTTTTCAGCTCGTGCTAACAGGACTTTGTTTACAAAAAAAATAAGAAAACAAAGAAAAGAATAGACATTCAAAAAAGTTTTATCTGAGATTGCACAAAGCAGCGATGAGGAAAATATTATTGGGGGGAGTGACAATAGCGACCTTGTGATCTGCATAGGGATGGGAAATCTGAGCCTATTTTTACATCTGTGAGTTACAATATATATTTCCCTTTTCAGTTTTATATGATGTTATATGTTTTATTGTCGGTTTGTTTTTATAAGAGAAATGCTTGAAAAGTGTGTATTGTTGGGATTGGAATGGCCGGAATGGCAATGACTTTAAAACAATAACTTGTCTGGCTACCTGGCCATCAATATGAATAATAAAAAATATTTATAGCCAAACATGTATAACAAAAGCCTCAACAGTCAACCATTAATTTAAATGCAGTCTGTATAAATGGCCACCTGAGTCTAGCAGGTGGCTCTCAAACAGGGGGAGGAAGAAAATTATCAGACATAGTCTCAGATAAATGTTTGTAGGCATCTCATTTGTCATGACATCTTCATAAAATGTGAAATATAAACTCATGAAACATGTGGCTTTCCAGTACTTTTCTGGATTGCTCCAGGACTGATTTAATTTAAAATTTTATTTATTTAAAAATTTAAAAAAAGCAGGAAATATATATTTAAGGCACTTCATCATTTATAACTAACTATCATTTAGAGCAATATCAACATTAAATAATGGACAGTAAAGCCCACACTTTTGCCAGGAACTGTTAACATTTAAATTTAGGCAGGTCATTTTCAGCGGGTCAATAAAGAGTATCTCCTAAAAGCTCAATTTAAAACATTTCACAGCCAATCCTTAAATTAACAACATTAAACACTACATCAGCAACTCTCTTATTTGAAACATGTATAACAGGCATAATACAATATTCCACATTTTTCATTAAGTTGAGTGAAGTGGGCTTCTTTATGTCCTTTTCCTCCAGATACCATCACAAAAACAAAATGTTACATCCCTCAACCTAGACTTTAAAAGGGGAACCTAACATGCACAATGGCCTTTGATTAGACAATGATGTTTGAGACCCAGTGTAACTGAAAGAAATCAAAGCAGTAGAGCTTTAGCCTGTCCAGTTCTCTTCTTTCCTCATTTGCATACTTTGCTCAAACCAAATGGCTTCCAAACTTTAAAGCTAATGTTGCAACAGACTCACTGCACTAGTCATGCATGTCTTAAATCACTATCTAGCCAAGCCGCATCAACATCTGCTGTCTCCTATACATCTTTGATTTTGTTCTTTTGTTTTTATGAGCTAATACCTGATTGTTACTCCTTATGTTTGGGACTCTTTTTTCCTGTATCATCAAACATTAGCAGAATTCTATTACTTTTTTTTTTTTTTGCACAGGAGACAGTCATTAACTTCTTATAAGAATATTGTCAATTCAGTACCAATGAACCAAATTAGAAACAGAATCACTAAACATGTCCCAAATATTCATATATAAGTATATTTAATGTGCTTCGGGGCAAGAGTTTCCATCAAATTCTAATTTCTATACAATATATTGAGTCTCATTTCAGGTGTTAAACTGTGGTTATTAGTCAGGACCTGAAGATTAACATGCAATTGGTCATAGTAGCTGGTGATTTTATATTAAACTATGTTGCTAAAGAAAACTCAAGGCAGTTCTACATGTTAACGTCTTCAAAGCAATTTGCCTTGCTAATCAAACACCAGCAAGATGATTTGTGAGAAAAATTTCATGGATGGTAAATCACTAGATCAGAATTGTCAGCCTCGTTCCCTAAGTGACAGAAACTATTAGTGGATGGTACAGTATATGGCAGTACTGAAGAATTAGCTGATCATGGTCATAAATACTTTGAGTGTCACTGCAGTGTCAGCTTGCTGTCAGTGACAGATGGGCTAAAAGGGAAAAAATGTTAACATGAATAATTCTGATCTGCTCTCCTGTACTTGAGATGGGGAGTGAGAATACTGAAGGCAGGATTAATCCAAAAGAGTTGTATGATATTACATTTTGACATTATTTATTTTAAAAATAAAAATCATAAAATGTCTTTGACCAAACAACAGTTTTCCAACATAATAACTACCCCAAACACATTGCCTTGCTTAGGAAGTTGAAGGTGATGGAGTGGCCAAGTATGTCTCCAGACCTATTGAGCACCTGTGGGGCATCCTTAAGCAGAAGGTGGAGAAGTGCCATGTGTCTAACATCCAGCAGCTCCCTGATGTCATTATGGAGGAGCGAAAGAGGATCCCAGCAACAACCTGTGCAGCTCTGGTAAATTCCATACCCAGGAGGATTAAGGCAGCGCTAGAGAACAATGGAGCTTACACAAAATATTTACACTTTGGACACAGTTTTGACATCTTCATTTAGGGTGTACTCACTTTTGTTGCCAGTTATTTAGACAATAATTGGCTGTATGTTGATTTATTTTTAGAGGACAGTAAATTTGTACTGCTATACAAACTGCACATTGACTAATATACACTATATCCAAGTTTCATTTCTATAGTATTGTCCCTTGAGAAGATATAATAAAAAGTTTGCTGAAATATAAGGGGTGTACTTACTTTTGTAAGATATTGTATATTGTACATATATAAAGCATTTTTAGTTTACACACGATTCAATTATTTTTACAAGAAACTGATAGTGTTGCCAAACCCAGCCAGTAGGGATGCACAAGCCAGTGCACTCTTAGTGCCGGTTCCAAGCTTGGATAAATGTGGAGGGTTGCGTTAGGAAGGGCATCCAGCGTAAAACATTTGCCAAATCGGATCACATGCGGATCATGAATAAGAATTTCATACCGGATCGGTCAAGACCCAGGTTACCAACAACCGCCACAGGTATTGTTAGCCAACAGGGTACCGGTGGAAATTGGGCTACTGTTGGCCGAAGGAGGAGAAGGAGAGGAAGAAGATGTCTACAGAGATGGCAGGGAAAGGAGAAGTGTAAGAGAGTAGAGGTTCTGGTTAGTACTTTAAATGCTGATACTATGACTGGTAAAGGGAGAGAGATAGCTGATATGATGGAGAGGAGAAAGGTAGATATGCTGTGTGGTCAGGAGACCAAGTGGAAAGGGAGTAAGGCCAGGAACATTGGAGTTGGTTTTAAACTGTTCTTTCATGGTGTGGATATAAATAAAAATGGTGTATGGGTGATTTTGAAGGAAGAGTTTAGTAAGAGTGTAGTGGAGGTTCTGATGAACATGAAACTGGAAGTTAAAGGGGTGACGATAAATGTCATCAGTGCCTATGCTCCACAAGTGGGTTGTGAGATGGAGGAGAAGGAAAAATTCTGTAGTGAATTGGATGAAGTGTTGAATGGTGTACCTAGGAATGAAAGATTGGTGATTGGGGCAGACTTTAATGGGCATGTAGGTGAAGGGAACAGAGGTGATGAGGAGGTGATGGGTAGGTATGGTCTTCATACCTTGGCGGTAGATTTTGTTAAAAGGATGGAAATGGCAGTGGTGAATACGTATTTTAAGAAGAAGGAGGACCATAGGGTGACGTATAAGAGTGGAGGGAGGTGCACACAGGTGGACTATGTTCTATGTAGGAGATGCAACCTGAAGGAAATAGGAGACTGTAAGGTGTTGGCAGAGGACAGTGTATCGGATGGTGGTCTGTAGGATGGCTTTGGAGGTAAAGAAGAAGAGGAGAAGAGTGAGGACTGAAAGAAGAATAACATGGTAAAAACTGAAGGAGGAAGACTGTAGTGTGAGATTCAGGTAAGAGGTCAGACTGGGGCTCGGTGGTGGTGAAGAGGTGCTGGATCAGTCACACCATAAAGTTATGGTAAAGAGTTGTGGAAGCCAGGCTGAGAGAAGAGGTGACCATCTGTGAGCAACAGTATGGTTTCATGCCGAGGAAGAGCACCACAGACGCCTTATTTGCTTTGAGAATGTGGATGGAGTATAGAGAAGGTCAGAAGGAGTTGCATTGTGTATTTGTAAGTGTACGACAGAGTGTAGAAAGAGGAGTTGTGGTATTGTATGAGGAAGTCAGGTGTGTCAGAGAAGTATGTGAGGGTGGTGTAACATGTATGAGACAGTGTGACAGCAGTGAAGTGTGCAGTAGGAACAATAAACTGGTTTAAGGTGACAGTTGGACTGCATCAAGATTCGACTCTAAACCCTTGCCTTTTTGCAGTGGTGATGGACAGTTTGACAGACGAGGTCAGACAGAAGTCTCCCTGGACTATGATGTTTGCGGATGATTTTGTGTTTGTGGTGTGAGTAGGGAGCAGGTTGAGAAGAGCCTGGAGAGGTGGAGGTCTGCGCTGGAGAGAAGGGGAATGAAAGTCAGTAGGAGTAAGACAGAGTACATGTGTGTGAATGAGAGGAAGGGCAGTGGAGCGGTGCGGTTGCAGGGAGAAGAGGTTTAGAAGGTGGAGGAGTTCAGGTACCTGGGGTCAACAGTGCAAGGTAATAGAGAGTGTGTTAGAGAAATGAAGAAAAGAGTGCAGGCACGGTGGAGTGGGTGAAGAAGAGTGGCAGGAGTGATTTGTGATAGAAGAGTATCTGCAAGAGTGAAAGGGAAAGTTTATAGGACTGTGGGGAGACCTGCAATGTTGTATGGTTTAGAGACAGTGGCATTGAGTAAACGACAGGAGGCAGAGCTGGAGGTAGCAGAGCTGAAGATGCTGAGGTTTTCGTTGGGAGTGACGAGGCTGGACAGGATTAGAATTGAGTTTATCATAGGGACAGAGCATGTAGGACGTTTTGAAGGTGAGGAAGGCGAGATTGAGATGGTTTGGACATGTGCAGACGAGTGACATGGGTTATATCTGTAGGAGGATGCTGAGGATTAAGCCACCAGGTAGGAGGAAAAGAGGAAGGCCAAGGAGGAGGTTCATGGATGTGGTGAAGGAAGACATGCAGGTAGTTGGTGTGAAAGAGGCAGATGTAGAGGACAGGGGGGTATAGAGACGGATGATCCGCTGTGGCAACCTCTAATGGGAGAAGCCAAAAGAAGAAGAAGAAGAAGCTTGATAGTGTTGCCAACAACGGAATAATTTGATGAATATATATATATATATATATATATATATATATATATATATATATATAATATCTATCAAATTACTTTTTGTGGTTCTCTTGTATAAAATCTACTGTTTACCTACATCACTAATGTAATGTGTTTTCATTAATCCAAAAAGTGATCTTTATAATAAAAATATTTCTGACTGGGTCCACTGCTGTGAACTACTTAATCATTAACCATTACTAGTACATTATCACTTCCTAACAATGTACCAAACAATTTCATGATTGACTACCGGATTTGTCTTTTGCCATGATGTTGAGAGTTAATTGTAGGAAACATAAGATGCAAATGACATCTTAAATAGTTTTTTTTTTTCATGCTTGAATTGATAATGTGAAAACACATCTGGTCAAGAAACACATGAGCACACTAATTCTCATTCACCAAAATAAGAAAGTTATGGACTGTGAAGAAATGGCTCTACCTTTAAAATTGCCATTGTTACACTTGAGTTAAAATAACAATTCAATGTTATCCAGCTCAGATCCAGATTGTGCCCATGTTAAAAAAAATCAAGCAAGATCATGCAAGCTCCTGTTCACCAAATAAGTATATCTACAGAATCTTTGAATCTCATGTTTTGTAGGCCTTCCCATGTAGGAACACTATGACAAACAACTACATGGCTAATGCACAAAAAGTGCAAGATTACAAAAAGCTTCCTGTTGACCGTTTTAGTGTTCAATTACAGATTTGTTTCTATGTTTATTGTCTGAAAAATACTTGCACAAATACAGTACTTATGTCTAGTGATTGAAGAGGAAGCTTGAAGCTTTCTGTAACAAACCGTTTTTGCTTTACAAACAAGCTCATCTCAGGCATGCAGCGCCAGTAGGAAGGAAACCCAAACCTGTTCCAGCATGGTGATGCCCCTGTGCACAAAGTGAGCTCCTTGAAGATCTGGTTTACATGCTTTGGAGAGAAAGATCTTGAGTGGCCTGCTATAGAGCTTTGATCTCATCCCTACTGAACACCTTTGTGATGAATTGGAACTCTGACTGCACCCCAGGTCTCCTCACCTACATCAGTACCTGCCTTTTGTAAAAACCTTGTGGCTGATGAACACAAATATCCATAAGCACACTCCAAAATCTAGTGGAACATCTTTCCTGAAGAGTGATTCCAAATAGGTGCATCCAAATTACAATATCAATACATTTATTAGAGTAATTCAATACAAAAAGTGAAACTTGTATATTATATAGATTCATCACACACAGACTGATATAGTTCAAGTGCTTATTTCTTTAAATTTTGATGATTTTGGCTAACAACTAAAGAAAACCCAAAATTCTTTATCTCAGAAAATGTTTATATTGTGAGAAAGTTCAATATTGGAGACTTGTGGTGTCTCACTCTAATCAGCTCATTAACTCAAAACACCTGCAATGGCTGTTTACAGAGTGCTTTATCCAAGCACATTAATAAAAAGTTGAATAGAAAAAATGTGGTAGAAAAAGGTGAAACGAAGCCCATTCAAGAATTTGGGGGAAATTCACAAAGAGTGGACTGCAGCTGGAGTCAGAGCTTCAAGAGCCACAACGCACAGACGTATCCATGGGCTACAACTGACCCATTCCTTGTGTCAAGCCACTCGTGAACCAGAGACAACGTCAGAGGTGTCTTACCTGGGCAAAGGACAAAATGGGCTGGACTGTTGCTCAGTGGGCCAAAGTCGTCTTTTCAGATGGAAGGTATGAATAATTTGCATTTTATTTGGAAATCAAGGTCCCAGAGTCTGGAAGAAGAGAGGAGAGGCACAGAATCCAAGTTGCTTGAGGTCCAGTGTAAAGTTTGCAGTCAGTGGTGGTTTGGGGAGTCGTGTCATCTGCTTATGTTGGTCCACTGTGTTTTTATTAGGTCCAAGGTCAACACAGCCGTCTACCAGGAAGTTTTAGAGAACTTTATGCTTCCCTCTGCTGACCAGCTTTATGGAGATGCTGATCTCATTTTCCAGCAGGATTTGGCACCTGCCCACACTGCCAAAAGCACTAAAAGTTGGTTAAATGACCATGGTGTTGGTGTGCTTGACTGGCCAGCAAAACCACCAGACCTGAACTCCATAGAGAATCTATGTGGTATTGTCAAGAGGAAAATGAGAAGCAAGAGACCAGAAAAAATGAAATTAAGCTGACGGCCACTGTCAAAGAAACCTGGGCTTCCATACCTCCTCAGCAGTGCTACAGACTGGTCACCTCTGTTTAATGCCGAATTGAGGCGGTAATTTAAGAAAAAGGAGCCCCTACCAAGTATTGAGTAGCTAAACTGGCATTATTCATCAACAGGTAGAATCATCACGCTTTACTCACCAATTCTTCGATCCTCGACCACACCCCTGCTACCACATAGATATCAAATAAACAACTACTAGAAAAATAATGTATCCTTCAAGATATTATAACATTTTGTACAAACCATTTGGATGAATGTTATGGCATCTGGACAAGTCCTGAAAAATAGAAATGCTTCATAAGCAGCTCAGAAAGAATTTCACATCTTGAGTTTGGAATTTTTTCAAAACCTTCTAAAATGGCATTAGCCTTGTGACTCTTTATTTGTCTAAGTTGACAAATTGTGATGGATACAGACGATTTGAAGGCTTCTGGAAGTTTCACAAATATAATTTTACTAATTGTGAGAACATTTGGAGAGCAAAGTTGGCTGAAATACACAATTCTGTACCCAGAACCAATTCCTCTCATTTAGTAGAAAGTGTTATTATTGGCATATTTGCTTTCTCACCTAATTGCAAGGTGCACAATAAGCAATGAGTAATTTAGTGAGTGAGACCTTTAGAAAATTATATTTTTTTTATTATTGATTCTTACATTATTATAAGAATAGGTTACTCAAGAAAAAATGTTATAAGATACCAGTGGTGATTCATCAGAGCCAGCAAGGCCTTCTTCTGCTGGCCTGACTTATGTTTTAATATTTTTTTTTCCATAAATATGTATTAAATTATTCTTAATAGTCTGCTCACATCATTTTATAGCATTTCTTCCGAGTACCTCTATAAGTTGGAGTTTTTATCCAATCAGATTTCAGCCATCACATTACAAGGTGCTAGCTTCAAAGGAATCTGCTATAAGGCCAGCAGAGTTAGCACTGCAGACTTTTATTAGCATTGACACTTTGTTAGTTGAAGCTGTTGCTTTAACCAATCAGATTTCTAGTTGGTGGTACTGGGGCCATTTAGCAGGCATACAATAACATTGGCATTTTCATGTCCTTTGATTGGATCGTCAGAGCTTGCAAATGGCATCTGTAGCAAAGTGCAAAAGCTCAAATATATTTGTGTGGATTTTATAGCTGTATTTTTCATTTCACAATGGCTGACAAAGGAGAAGAAATTGAATTGCTTGCAGATATACTTACAAGGACATTTACAAGATGTTCTTTTTAAAATATGAATCAAAAGCTCATATTTATTAGGAAAGGTCAGTCAAAACGCTTTTCAAGAACCATTTATGCTTTTGCATTTTCTTTCCTATAGAATTTGCACAAAAACACTCAATTTGCTTAAATCTCATATCTCCAGGAAAACCGTATTGCACTGAACAAATGCACAACAATACCTGGAAAACCCGGGGTCATTTTATGAGGTTAATATTTGTGCTTCTGCTGGAGATGATGTATGCGGGTGGTGCAGCCGTGGCTGCAGTGAAAGGGGGCTTGTTGAATTGCGTTACTTCGGTTTCTTGCTTTAGTCATGGTATTAATTCTCGTCGTAAGAGAAACCTAAATATTATTAGATTATAAATAACTAAGTTCATCAATTAGTTAATTAATCAGTAGTATTGATGCTTATTTTGCTTATTTTGTAATTAATTAAAAATTAATATTTTGTAATTAATTTTACAATTAATTTTTCATTTTTTTTTAATATTTAATTTATTTTTTTTAAATGTAATTGCTAATTTTGTAATTAATATTATTTGTTATTAAATATAGTTGTTACAGTAAATGTTCTGATGTATCCTTTCATAATTCTGACATAGAGAGGGGGCTGATATTTTCACACTTTTTTGTAGTTGTGGGAGAAAAAAGAAGCGAGATACAAATCCGTCTTATAAGAATCCTGTTCTTTTCTGTGTCAAATTAGATTCAAATTAGACTGTGTGTGTCTTCAGGCAAAGGCCCAGGGACAGACTTTGTGTTATATTCACTTGTTTGTTTTAAACTTCAAGCTATGCTTTATATAACTGGTGGGCTGCTTTATGTCTGGGAGTACAACATAGCGCCGGAGCTGTTAAACCCCAGGGTAACTTTTCTTTCTTGCTTCTTATTTTTCATAATTTTTTTTTCTTGCTCTCCTTTAGAAAAAGTCATATTGCAGCACATTTGAAATTCTCCAGGCTGAAAAGATTTTTGCCTTTAGCAACGTACAAGGAATATCTCCTGCTGTAGAGTATGACATGCATTTGAAATCTGAACATGCTGTACTATTGGGTAACAAATTGTCCAAATGTGTGTAATACAGTCATACAATACATTTTTTACAGTTGTACAATTTTATAGTATAAACAATTGTATTGTCAACATTATGGACATGAGTTTCTCTGTCAGCCACTGCACTCCCCAGTGTCACATCACATCACAGGTTCTCTGCATCTGATCCACGTCTTCTCTAAACATGTGGTAGCTCAGCTCAGCTCAGCTCAGGGAGGTGGTAGTTCAGTGGTTAAGGCATTGGAACCTGGATTAGAAGGTCACAAGTTCAAATCCCAGCGCCACCAAGCTGTAGGGCCCTTGAGCAAGGCCCTTGACTTTAAAGGATGAAAAATATTCATCTCAGACATCTGTGACGGAAAAAAAAAGTTTATTCTGTGTTTAAAAATATTTGTAATGTTTTTTTGAAAATATTTTAAAAGTGCATGCTGGGTATTCTTTTCACTGACTTTGCTCTCTGCCATTATTATTGGATTTAATTAAACCAATTGAATGCAATGAATGTCTGTCAAATTATCAACTGATGTTAGGAATATGGGAACATTTGGTTGCTTTTGTGCTGTCAGAGGTTCACTATGTTAGCTTAGGCTGCCAAATACTCCCTACAAATATATATAATATATATATTTTCAAACTTATTGTATTTAAATGTAACTCTGGATTCTGACTGGTCAGAAGGTATTGCTTATGTTTCTATGTTCACAACAGCTCTGACAGTCGTGTGCAGCTCTATGCATATTTTTTAAACTAGAGTCTTTGTTTTCTAGATTCCGTGACTTTATTTAAAAAATATATCTCTATAATATAATCACTAAATACTATTGTTTTCCATTGATGAAATGTATTTCCCAAGATCCAATCACCAATGTAGTCTTGTGCCGTTACATTCCATCCATCACAATGTTTGATCAGCATTTTGATATGCTTTCATTCTCACCACAGAGAAGAAAAAAAAACAAAAAGAATTTCACAGTAGTATCTTTTAAAATAGTTCTGTCAGTTCAAGGTCATTCTCCTTTCTCCTGTCATTCTCCTCACACTTTTTCCCTGTGATGATGTTTGATGTAAAACTACATGTCCATGATTTTTGCATTGTACTGCTGCCAGGTGAGTCACTCAGGTAAACACTGTTAAACACTAGAAAAAGTTGCCTGGTAATAAGCTATATTCAAATGTGTGTAAGCAGGATAGAGAGAGAGAGAGAGAGAGAGAGAGAGAGAGAGAGAGAGAGAGAGA
>JAAIIK010000017.1:10139094-10153869 GCA_014706435.1 Silurus glanis | reverse complement strand
CACACACACACACACACACACACACACACACACACACACACACACACCTACAGTAGGCAGTGTTTATTCTAGCTGATACATGGAAAAAAACACATGCACTCATTGTACTTGTGTTTTCAGATCAGTATACAGTACATTGTTTGTTGTAGTCTGTGTAACAAAAGCTTTAACTGTCTAAAATGGAACCCGGTGATCAGGCGTGATGATAGGAGCAAAATGCTGCACCACTCTATGACCTTAAACACACCTGTAGCAGCCTGCCCTCTGCTATTCTCTCTGGGAGCAGCTGAGTGACTCCTGATTGTTCTGAGAGTGACAGTTAAGTGACTAGAAAGTGGAACTGGATAGACAGTGAAAGGTGTTTGCTTCTTTACAGCACTGCTACTGAGCTCTGCTCTGGTGCCCTTGGCATTTGCTTCAGATTGGTTATTTGGGAATTTGTAAAAGTTATTTCTGGAGCAAAACAGTTGAGGGCGATTTAGCTGTAGGTTTCAGACACCTTCTGAGGAAAAAAGCAAGCCGAAGGAAAACATACACAACGATTAGCGATTCGAGAATATATAGGAGGATTGAATAATTTATGTTTTATTGTTTTACAGCTGGTTGTTTTGACTTTCGCTGGACAGCCACCAAGTTTACTTCCAAGAGTTTAGATAAAAAAAAAGAGGCACACAGTATTTCCTGTTGGCTATAATGACATTTTTGTACCAATATAAGAAATCATATTGGATACATGTTATAGAGGGTAAAATACAGTGCAATATTTCTGGACATGTACTATGTATGCATAGTCTATAAAAAGACTTATACATGTATGATGCTTTTTGAACATCCCATTCCACATTTAGTCCCTGTTTGTTTTTTAATAGCCTCCACTCATTTGGAAAGATGTTCCACAAGATTTTGAAGTGTACTTGTGTTGATTTGGGCTCCTTCAGTCCCAAGGGCAACAGTAAAGTCGACTACTGATGCAGGGTGAGGAGGCCTGAGGTGCTGTCAGAGTTCCAATTCATCCCAAAGATGTTCAATAGGGTTGAGGTCAGCAATAAGATCTTAATATTTTTCCACTGCAACCAATGTAACCATATCTTCATGGAGCAGGCTTTGTGCACAGGGACAGTGTCATGCTGAAACATGTTTGAGTCTCCTAGTTCAAGTGAAGGACAACCTACACAATTGTGTGCCTCCAAAGACGCAACAGTTTGGGGAGCCACATATCAGGTCTTAATATTTTTGTCTATTGTGTGTGAGTGTGTATGTGTGTGTGTACTTTTTTTTGTTGTTGTTTTTTTTCCCCCAAAGTACTAAAAAAAAAAGCTAGTACACACATTATTTGGCATACTCTTATTTACTGCTCATAACATTTTTGTATTTACTGGTTATAGAAATAAGAAACAAAAGAACAAAGAAATGATGACAAGATATTACAACAAAAACTAAGACATAAACAGGAAAACTAATGAACAACTAATACACAACATTTGGACACATTTGCATGGATGGCATTCAGGAGATACCCTTATCCAGAGAGACTTACAAACTGCTTTGAAGTGTCTATCAATAAATGCTTCCTGAGACATAATTAGGAAACATGCAAATGATAGGAGGTGGAAGATCTGAAGATTTAAAATGTTGTGTATTTACAGTACAAAATCCTAATCATGCAAAACGTAGTTCTAATAGTTTTAAAGGGTTTAGATTTTGTTCTTTGTATTTTTATTGTAGCTATCAAGCTATTACTAGGACATCAATGCCCAGGAGTTAAAAAAGCATTAGCTTCTGAATAGGCTGGTTTCTCTGGGTGAGAAAGATTGCTTGCATTCTCACCTCTGTCAATCACTCATGGATCATTGTTGTCTAAGAGTTCATGTATCTGGAAAATTGCAGATAGCGCTGTGTTATTCTACACTGTGATATTGAATGAGAAGCGTTATTGAATGATGGTTGGCTGGCTCCAAAAAGAACAGGATTATGCTTTAGCCTTTCTTCTTCCTGGTTGGTATTATTAGAATCCAGATGTTGCCGGGGTGTCGTCTCACCTGGAAGGAGCGCTTCAAGTGGAGCAATGCAAAACATCATTCCACTAACCATCTGAGTCCACAATCGTGTGTGTGTGAGTGTGTATGTGTGTGTGTTAGTGTGTGTGCTAGGGTTCCTTAGACTAAAAAACTAGATTACGTAGTTGCTATTTTTGGGACTGATGTAACTTTTCCCATATGACAAATTTCAGTTTTTTTGACCTGATCTCATGAGATGTTTCTGTGAACTCGAAAAGATAACGTTCCTGGCAGTATACAAAGAAAGAAAAGCAATATGAAAAGAACAGAAACATTGCTGACCTGTGTGTCACACTGCCATCAGCAGTTATAGGAAGAAGAAAAATAGAGGTCAAAGGTCGATTGTTCTCAATCACCCTAATTCAACAGTATGAAGTCACGGTAGCAGGGTAGAGAGATAATGACTGAACTCAAATTGGTGGTGGTGTGTGTGTGTGTGTGTGTGTGTGTGTGTGTGTGTGTGTGTGTCAATTGCTTTGTGGTGTCCACTTAAATCTCACTATAGTAAGTCTTAGGACCCTCAGTGGCTTTAGACTTGAAATCCCTCACTATTGTTAGAACTGTTAGAATTGTGTGTTTGTATATAGAATGTAGGTTTATTCATAGTATTAACACAAGGAATTTATTCCAGTGGGCTTTTTTTGTTATAAGACAATAATCAACCATGGAGATGTGTCATGGGGGCATAGTTGCTTTGTAGTTAAGACATTAAACTATGGATCCAAAGGTCATGAGTTCAAATCCCATCCACACCAAGCTGCCACTTCTGGGCCCTTGAGCAAGGCCCTAGACCCTATAGCTGCTGTGGCGACTCGGGGCCCCATTGGGCTGAACACAGACACGGGAGAGTTAGGTTAGGGTTAAAGTGTTTTTATCAGGGACCAGAAGTGAAGGTAAAAGGAAGGGGAATAGTGTTCTGGTGCCCGGGAAAGGAGGTGAGGAGTGGCTGGATCGCGAGAAGGCGTTCCCACCGGGTTCTCACCGCGCTCCGATGCCTCAGGTCCCAAGAGCAGGCTGACTCTGTCACAGTCAACATCGGCTCATCGAGGTCAGGGTCTTCCTGCCGCATGGCCGATGAGTCTCCCTCACTTACGAGGCGTTGCACGGGTCCAGCCGGAATTCCTCTTCCGCATCTTCCGTCTGCAGCCTGTAGTGAGAGAAAGAGGGGGTGAGAGCCGCCATTAATTGGGAACACCAATTGTGCTTCATCCGTGTCTTGTAAGGATGCCACGCCTCCTCGTTTGCTGCATGGGCTGCGCCGCCTCAGCGCCGTCCTTCCGCACCCTGCTGATGGTTGAGTTCAGAGCGCTTGCCCCTTTTGGTACCTGAGGTGGAGGCCCGTCATCACACTGTACAATGTAGATCACTCTGGATAGCAGTGTAGATGTAATTCAGCCCAATGTGAAGCGAATTTACTTGTACCAGAAAGTAGATTATTTATTTTTTGGCATGTGTGCGTTCCTGTAGATTTTTCTGGGATATTCTTAGGATCTCTAACGAAAATAATCTGATTACTAAAAATGTATTAATAAATTAATGTTGTTTTATTGTAGTAGTGTAGAAATGATTTCTTATTGTACACATTCTGTTCAAATGTGGCCACTGGATGTTAAAACAAGATCTGGAAATTGTAGTTTAACTTGTAGCTATTTTTGTTTTCTTGGATTATATCTTATACATTTGAACAATCTATTTTGCTCAGCGGAAGTGCTTTTGCTCCCGAAAACACCTAGGACTATGGTACTTGTTGTACAATGCTAAATAGCCTGATTTTGCTGATTTGTATATGGCATAGAGGATGAAGAGTGGAAAATAAGTAGGACCTGATTACATACCGGTAGAAGCATGGAGATGTTTAGGGGAGATGACAGTGGAGTTTTAACAAGATTGTTTAACAAGATTCTGGAAGGTGAGAAGATGCCTGAGGAATGGAGAAGGAGTGTGCTGGTACTGATCTTTAAGAATAAGGGAGATGTGCAGACCTGCAGTAACTACAGGGGAATTAAGTTGATCAGTCACACCACGTAGTTATGGGAAAGAGTAGTGGAAGCCAGGCTGAGAGAAGAGGTGACCATCTGTGAGCCGAGGAAGAGCACCACAGATGCATTATTTGCTTTGAGAATGTTGATGGAGAAGTATAGAGAAGGTCAGAAGGAGTTGCGTTGTGTGTTTGTGGATTTAGAGAAAGCGTATGACAGAGTGCCAAGAGAGGAGTTGTGGTATCGTATGAGGAAGTCAGGTGTGTCAGAGAAGTATGTGAGGGTGGTGCAGGACATGTATGAGGACAGTGTGACAGGATTAAAAGTGTGCAGTAGGAACAACAGACTTGTTTAAGGTGGAGGTTGGACTGCAACAAGGATCGGCTTTGAGCCTTTTCCTGTTTGCAGTGGTGATGAACAGGTTGACGGACAAGGTCAGACAGGAGTCTCCCTGGACTATGATGTTTGCAGATGATATTGTGATTCGAATTACAGACCAATTTCAAATCTTCCATTTATGTCTAAGATTTTAGAAGAGATTGTCGCTGCCCAGTTATGTTCCCACTTGCAAGAGAACAATATCTTTGAAGAGTTTCAGTCAGGTTTTAGGCCCCATCATAGCACAGAAACTGCCCTAGTTAAAATCACTAATGACCTGTTTTTAGCTTCAGACCAAGGCTTCATCTCGCTGTTAGTTTTACTAGATCTTAGTGCTGCGTTCGACACTATAGATCATGATCTTCTCCTAGATCGCTTACAGAATAACATCGGCATTCAGGGACAGGCATTAAGCTGGTTTAAATCCTACCTGTCCAATCGTTACCATTTCGTAGATTTAAATGGAGAGCTATCCAGGCTAATGCTAGTGAACTATGGCGTGCCACAAGGTTCAGTTCTAGGACCCCTGCTCTTCACAATATACAGGCTTCCCTTAGGAAATATTATTAGAAGGCATTGAATTAGCTTCCATTGTTATGCTGATGATACCCAACTATATATCTCATCTAAACCAGGCGATACAGCTCAATTAACTCGGATAACTGAGTGTGTTAAGGAAATAAGAGATTGGATGACCCATAACTTTCTACTTTAAAATTCTGATAAGACGGGGATTTTGCTCATCGGCCCAAAAACTAGTATACAGAAGCTCCAGCATCTCAACCTGCATTTAGACGGATGTTCTGTAACCACTAGTTCAACAGTAAAAGACCTGGGAGTTATTTTAGACAGCAACTTATCTTTTAAAAATCATATCAACCAAGTTACAAAAACAGCCTTCTTTCACCTTAGAAATATTTCTAAGCTAAGAAATATGTTGTCTATATCCGATGCAGAGAAGCTCGTCCATGCGTTTATGACCTCCAGATTAGACTACTGTAATGCATTACTAGGTGGATGTCCTGCATCATTAATAAACAAGCTTCAGTTAGTTCAGAATGCGGCAGCAAGAGTTCTTACTAGGTCAAGAAAATATGATCACATAACCCCATTCTTATCGTCCCTACATTGGCTTCCTGTTAAGTTTCGA
The DNA here is from genome assembly GCA_014706435.1 of Silurus glanis. Lineage (NCBI taxonomy): Eukaryota > Metazoa > Chordata > Actinopteri > Siluriformes > Siluridae > Silurus > Silurus glanis. Next base: position 10,148,305 of record JAAIIK010000017.1, on the reverse strand, counting down.
ATAGACTACAAACTACTGCTACTCACTTATAAAGCACTAAATGGTTTGGCTCCCATGTATCTCTCCAGTCTTTTAACACGCTACAATCCGTCACGCTCCCTGAGATCTCAAAACTCTGGGCTTCTAGTAGTTCCTAGAATAGCAAAGTCCACTAAAGGCGGTAGATCATTCTCACATTTAGCGCAAAAACTTTGGAATAGTCTTCCTGACAGTGTTCGCGGTTCAGACACACTCACCCAGTTTAAGTGCAGATTAAAAACATATCTTTTTAGCAAAGCCTACACATAGCACGTCTCACATCATAACCTTGTGCTCCAGAACATCTGATCACATGCACATTATCAACTTGTGCTATTAATATCATGAACAGCAGCTACGCTAATTGCTCTCCACTGCTTCTCTTTCTCTTCCCATCCCGAGGCTTCCTGAGGTTTGGCCAGCTCCAGTCACGTCCCACCTCGTGAAGATTATGGACTTTAAAGAAGTAGATGCCGAACTCGCAAACATCCTGAACCATCTAGAGACGTACCAGTGCCAGTTGGATCCCACTACATGTGTGGAGTTTTGACATTGGACCTCCTGGAGTGTTTAAAGGCTCTGGCATGGAGAAGCTGTTGCTGGATCTGTGATGATCACAAATGTTGAGCTCAGTAGCTCCTACTTTTATACCAAAGACTGTAGAAAGCTGCTTTGAGACAATGTCTGTTGTGAAAAGCGCTATATAAATAAACTTGACTTGACTTGTAGTGAGAGTAGGGAGTAGGTAGAGAAGAGCCTGGGGAGGTGGAGATACGTGCTGGAGAGAAGAGAAATGAAAGTCAGTAGGAGTAAGACATAGTACATGTGTGTGAATGAGAGGGAGGGCAGTGGAGTGGTGCAGTTGCAGGGAGAAGAGGTGGAGAAGGTGGAGGAGTTCAGGTACCTGGGGTCAACAGTGCAAAGTAATGGAGAGTGTGTTAGAGAAGTGAAGAAAAGAGTGCAGGCAGGGTGGAGTGGGTGGAAAAGAGTGATAGTCAAGTCAAGTCAAGGTTATTTCTATAGCTCTTTTCACAACAGACATTGTCTCAAAGCAGCTTTACAGAAATCAACAGTCAAGGTGAATGGTGTGTATTTATCCCTGATGAGCAGCCGTGGCGACTGTGGCAAGGAAAAACTCCCTTAGATGTTATGAGGAAGAAACCTTGAGAGGAACCAGACTCAAAAGGGGAACCCATCCTCATTTGGGTGACATCAAGAGTTTGAGCATAAATATTTCAACAATACAGAACACTGGAGAGTGAGAACTAACATGAGTACTGGAGTATAAGATTATAATTAATGTTCTTTCTACATTCTTATACAGTCTATATGGTTATTTATAGCAGGTTATTTTTAGTCTTTATAGCAGGAGTGATTTGTGATAAAAGAGTATCTGCAAAAGTAAAAGGGAAAGTTTATAGGACTGTGGTGATGTTGTAAGGTTTAGAGACATTGGCATTGAGTAATAGACAGGAGGTGGAGCAGGAGGTAGCAGAGCTGAAGATGTTGAGGTTTTTGTTGGGAGTGATGAGGATGGACAGGATTAGAAAAGTAGTTTATTTGTTGGACAGCGCATGTAGGACGTATATATAACATAAACGATTGCACATGTCTTGCACAATTCCATACTGTATTCAAAATAAGTTCCAAACAAGTCACACTGTTTCTGCTACTGTTTTGTATTCCAAAAATGTTAGAGCTATAATAATTTTACTATATTCTACACTTTATCATTTTACTTCATTGCTAATATTGTTACATGCATATTCTATGTATGGAAATTATATTTTCTTGTGTAAGTGTTGATTTTATTCCATTTCTTTCTATTTTTATGTCACAAATAGCTAGTAAAAGTTTTCATTTAAATTCGGTTCGCAGGATAAACTGACACAAACACACATTTCTTATGTTTCTTCTGTGGATGAAATGAATTAATAAATTCTTGAGATGATGCAATGGAGCAATGCCTCTTTTTATAATGTTTTTTTTTTCTTTTCCAATTTTTCTATTTAAATTTTAGATATAGATTTTAGAAATATCATGTAATGAATTAATTTATTCATTGGATTACATTTTGAGTCTATTTGTACTGTATCATATAGCATCCCATAGGATTTTAGCATATTTACAGTTTAAATACATGCATTTTATATTGTGTTTATGTAAAACTGTCAGGTGGGGACACCACTATGAATGACTCCTCTCCTGAGCAAATGTGTGAATATGACTATGAAAAACTCTCTTTTATTTTCTTTTATTTTTCATAAACTTGACTTTTTATGTTTTTATGTTTATGTGCAAAAATCAAAGCTTGTCTTGTTTTAAGTCAGGAAATGTATCTTACTAGTGTCTTTGGAGGTTCAGCAGACATTTACATTACATGTATAGAATTTGGTAGATGCCCTGATCCACTGTGTATTACAGTAATCTCATTTATGAAAGTCAACAGTTGAGGATTAAGGGCCTTGCTCAAGGGCCCAGCAATGAAATAAGTTGCTTGCTGTGATTTGAATTCATGAACTTTTGTTTAAAAATCCAACATTACCATTGAGTTCCACTTCCCAGACAGCTTATATGGTCAATAAACATACAGCTGATTTATTTCAAATGATTTTATTTGTCATTTTACATTTACACAATGGCTCCATGGTGGGGCCCCGGCTGCGCCATACCGGGCGACGTCACGGTCCTTGGTCTGTTTTTTCTCATAAGGGTTTTTTGAACCGCTCTTAGTCATGTCATGTCATGTCATGTCATTTACACAATGTAAACGGCAGGTTCTATTTTCTAGTGACATTAAAATTGATACACATTAAAAGGTGACAGTAATGGTATATAACATGCATTACCTCACTGGCCCTCGGGTCAACACGCACAAGCACAAATCACATCCACCATTACAAAGTCCAGAGGGTTGTTATAAATGTGTTAGAAAGAGGTCAAGGGGTCTCTAACACCAGCTGCTTTCAGTGTTTTATAGCACGAGGGCTTTCATTTGCTATGATTCTTTATGAGCCTTTACAGAGAGGTCATAATGGTACAGACCTTGGGAAAGAAAAAGCAGCCATAAACGAGAGAGTTAATAACTTTAGGCTGATTTGTAATGCAAATAAACTTGCTTTCTACATCCCATACTATAAATAGACTGATTTACAAGTCACTTTTGAATCGCTATAGTCGTCATGGAGGGCAAACGCATTCTTTATATAAATTATAAAATAGCATTTACTTTTTTTGAGGTTAAGGAATTTATATATATATATATATATATATATATATATATATGGGCGTATTTTTATTATTATTATTATTATTATTATTATTATTATTATTATTATTATTATTACTATAAACTTATAAACTTATAATGCAATTAGAAATAAATTCAAATAATAAAATATACATTGGAAAATATCTTTTTTCACTGTTTCTTACCACTTTCACTGATTACCCACAAATCCCACTGTGGTGCAGTGTAATTTAGGCCTCATTTTATTTTTACATAAAGAAAGCAATGGACAAGGGCTTTGGTACTGTAATCTGTCCAGCTCACTTTTTTTCCTCATCTACTCAATCCCTCTGTACACTGGCATAACATCAGTCTCACCTCACTAACTGATAACATGCCAAGCTGAGCTTGTTGAGTCTCTGCTGTAACCTGGTGCAACTGCATCATAGATCAGCATTGCATTCCGAGTCCAGTGTTTGCTGTCTCCACTATATCCACATTGCATTTCTCATTAATATGAGCTCGAGTTTCACTGGAAAGTAAAAAAGAGGCTATTTTTTCAATGTTGCAGTCACACTTGACTTTCAGAATTTCTTTTATGGAGTCCTTCTGTGAATACGGGCAGCAACTGGATATGGCCATGTTACAATGTAATCTGTTCATGTATGCAGCAACACAGCAAACCAAGCAGATCTGTTTGTATATATATTTTCATATTATATCTATCGCTGTACTGTATAAAACACATTTTATAAAAATGGTTTATAGAACTGACACTTCTATAATCAATGCTTTTGCTATATTGAATTTCATGAAAAGGTCACTCCATGAGGTATCAATCTTGTATCGGTGACAAGTCTTCACGTTATACGAATTTACAGGTCAGAGTTCATCAAACTTGAACTTTGGAGTGCGCCGACATGCACAGCTTCCTCACACCATTGTATCTGCGATGCAAAAGCATGATTACTTATTTCACACTGGAATGCTGAAAATACAATGTGCACTCAGTAACACATCAGCCCCAGACTCACTAGGCAACAACAAAATATTTCAATCTACATATTAATGTGTTTCAGAGTGGACTTTTCCTTTAATACTAATTCTTCAAACCAGGGAAACATTTAAAACAGAAATTATATTATACACATCAATCAAACCTGAGAGAGTTTCCTTTATAGTTTTATTTTATTTATTAATTTTTTTTAATGAAATCCTTCCAGGTTTCTAAAATTCAAAAAGACTTCAGAGATTTATCCAAAGTGCTGGATTAGCACATTTCTAAGCAGCTTGCATTTTCCTCAGCAGGACCAAAAAAAAGGTTTGTTGAATGTTTGCAGCGTGGATTATAATGTTTATTCACTTCAAACACACAGTACAATCTGTCCGTCAACCCTGAAGACAGAAAGCCACAGGCTTTAGACCCTCTGTCACTCATCTGGTCTGCTGCCAAAAGACACCAAAACTGAGATGGACAGCATTAGGCATTAGAGGAGATGAGCAAACCACAAAATAGTGGATTTCGAGCAAAAAAACAGCCTTGTAAGTCACCGTAACTGAACACCACACCTGACTTACTTATCCAGTGTATTTTCAGACCTGTGTGTTATACGAGACCAGCCAGTCGCAACGTTTCTCCCCAAGAGGCCATTTATCAGTAAAAGCCAGGAAGAGCCTGACCACAGTTATCAAGTGCGTCCTCTTTTCAAATCCGCTAAATGTTTATCCCGAAACTCACAACACTTTTCCTCAAAATAGAAACTTTTATGCCATGCCATTCGGTACAGGATTTCTATTGCTTTGGGTTTATCTCTGAATGACAGTGACTATCAGTGAATTCTCTAAATCTATTACAATTCTTTAGCAGTTATTTTAAATACTATTCTTATTAAATACTATTTTTTAACCCTTTTTTGATGTTTGCTACTTAGCGATGGATATATTCTTTGTCTCAGCCCAGCTGCATAACTCAATTTTGTACCGCTCACTATGTCTGAACTTTAATTTCATATACATCCAATTAAATTTTATTCAGAAAAATATATATTTTTATTTCCATTGCAGGTTATTGTACACTATATAGTCGAAAGCTTGTGGACACCTGACCACAGCTTACGATCTATCAATACTTTGACAGTCAAATGATTAGGGTTAAGCGATGCATTATATCTAATAGCATAATAATACACACACAGATAGACATGGGTGGCCAGATTTTCTTTATTTAAGTGTAACTAAATCTCAAATTGTTTTCATAAGTACACTAAATGGATAAAAGTTTGTGGACACCTGAACATAAGATTCGCATCCCATTGCACATATGGTTCAGTTTGCTGTTATAATCACATGGTATTCTATAATAACAGTATGTTGCACTAGATTTTGGAGTGTGCTGGTGGAGATTTGTGCTCATTCACAGCATTAGTAAAGTCAGGTACTGATGTACTGTAGAGTAAGGAGGCCTGGGGTGCAGTCAGCTTTCCAATTGTATGTTTGGGAAATGCAAATCATTTATATTTGTAGTTCACTGGTATTGAGAGAGTATTAAAAGTGATTCTCACTCTACATTTCACATTAAGCACAGTGCTGCATGACAGCTGAGGTGGTTTTTCACATTTGTTTAAACCCTTGGCCGAATCCAGTACCTCTGTAATTGAAGAACTCATTCATGGATGGAAAGACACATAGACCTTATGCTAGGCAGTAAAGCATAATGTTTCCTCTGATGTGTGGCGAATTGCTGCGCTGGTTTGAGTTTTATCACTACCAAGAAGGACTTGATAACATGTTTTGGGCTAAGCTGCAGGGGAACAGAGTGAGGGATAGAGTGTAAATACAAGCGTTTCCTCTAGCACTCTCACTGAAAGGAAGATTATTCTAACTGAAAATGTTGCTTAGCCACTAATCTTTAGTCTCATGTTAGACTTTTCTTAATTTTCCTTCTTTCCTGTAGTTTTTCATTACATTTGTATGTTTTTAACTAAAAAACATATTTAATGGTTATTTCATTGGCATTTAATATTTCAAAAAAAGAAGACAAAAATATTCTCTTTGTCCCTCTTTCCTTTTCTCTCTCTTCCCATTTGCATGCTTTCGTTCTCACTTTCTAGCTTCCCATCAGTTCCCAACTGCTCTGCTGACTCACTGTCCCGTCTCTTATGTGTGACACCAGTGTCTCCTGGCCTGAGGGCTTTACCACTGAACTTGTCCTCAAAATAGGAACTGTGTCCTCCATGATCAGACTGAACCGGCCTGGATCCCTGGAGGAGCAGCCATCAAATCCACTCAGGTTCTCATAATGACCTGCTGCTGCTCTGTGCATCACTGACCAACCTAAAGCACAAAGAGACACAAAAAGATCCAGGTGGCAAGATCATCCCTATGGAGTCTCTCCAACCCTTTTCATCAGTTCAACCAAACTTTTTCTTTCTTGATATGTTCCTTGTCCTTGTAGACTGATATCAGATTCTGAATGTCCATTATCTTTATGAGCAATGGGCTCCACTATGGCTAACACAATGCTTACACAACTTATAGTCTATTGTCTTTTTTGTATTCTGATATATGAACAAAAGTATCAGGGCACCTGATTGTTCCAGCCATGTGTGATTCATCACCAAACTGATACCACAAAGTTTGAGAACACATTTTTATAGGATGATTTCAATTTTCCCTTCACTTGAACTAAAAGACCTAAACCTGTGCACAAAGCCAAGACCATGAAGATATGGCTTACATGGGTTGAAATGGAAGATCTTTGGGATGGTTTTGAATGCTGACTGCACCTCAGGTCTCCTCACTTGCATCAGTACCTGACTTCACTAATACCCTTGTATCTGAATAAGCCCAAATCTTACCACACTTTAAAATCTAGTGGAACATCTTCCCAGAAGAGTGGAGGTTTTTTATAAATAGAAATTGAGTCTAAATCTAGAATGTAATGTTCAAAAAAGCAAATATGAATCTAATGATCAGGTGTCCACACATTTTTTTTCATATAGCAGAAGTTCATAGTATGTAGATGCTAAAATCAAATTTTGAAATTTTCATGTCCTTTACTATATAACATTTATAGTTACTTTTTTGTGACATTTGGCAGATGCCCTTATTAAAAGCAACTTACAAAGTGCACAGAGGTCTTTCAATTATTGCATTCTGAGAGTGGACTCATTAGGACACAGACAAAGAATACCATTAGTGTAAAAAAAGGTTTGGGAGAGAATATAATCCATAAATGTAGCCAGAGTTTTTATTTTATTACATTTTTTCAGGGGTTTTTGAATAGGAGAAGTGCTGGAAGAGGTAAGTCTTCAGACAGCAAGGGAGATGGTAGCTTAGTGGTCCAAAGACATTGGACTTCCCAGCTGCAAAAAGCTGCCATTCCTGTGGCCCCTTAACCCCATAGCTGCTCGGTTGTATGAATAGGATAAATTTGATATAATTTGAAAACTGCTAGTGACTCAGCTATTTGAACATTAAGTGGAAATTTGTTCCACCACCTATGTGCTAAAACAGAGAAAAGTCTTCAAGCATGCCTTTGTTCTACCCTGAGAGATGGTGGGATCTGTAGAGCAGTGGTTCAGGGTTGTGCACTACGAGGTAAGAAAAGTGCTGTAAGGTATCAGGGTGCTGGTCCACATTTGTAGTCAGTCATCAGAGTTTTAAATCAGGCAACTACAGGATCTGCAACAAAACCCCACTGCTCTGGCTTCCTGTTTTTGTGTGGCATTTCTAGGATTTGTACCATATTGTCTGCTTGTCTGCTGCCTTGTGCCTCAAATTTTTGTGTTCAAAATGAGTTGATCGTATTAAAAGACAGAATGCTGCATATTTAAAGTACAACGCGAAGAGGAGCCAATGGTTCACTGTAAAGATGATGGTTTACGTTTAAAGAGCTGGCTCATTTGCAAACTATTCATTACCAGAAAACCAACAAGTACATCCAGTTCGGATTTATAGCCTTATATTATATTTACATGGTAAACAAAACTGATAGAAATCTATTCAAATTCTAGAAAGTCTGGATTACGATCGTGATGCGTCACATGTTCTGACCTTTATATGGAAGTCATTGCTAGATTATGAGTGAAAAATACTACTGTCATTACTGTGCATGCTCGGCTGGTTGCTCGTGACAACCGGGTGACGGACAGCGTGCAGAAGAGCAATGAGTGTGAAATAGAGAAATCAATAAAAAAGAAAGAGAGCGAGAGAGAGCCAGAGACAGAAAAAGGAAGAGAGAGATCGTCATGGCGAGCCGATCTGTAGAAAATGGCTGAAAAAAGCAAACAGTGTGTGTACACTGTAAGCAAATAAAATAAAAAATGTTAATGTGTGATAGCTATACAAGAATGAAAGAGTGCTCTCACTACTTGCACACTTTCTATGAGACAGAGTCTGAGAAAGTGAGAGAAAGCGAGAGCGGTTCTGTTTGTTTGTGCTCACTGGGCTTGACTACAAACTGACGTAAGATTGCATCTTTACACCACCTCTCAGCCTGCTGCTGATGACAGCATGCTGTGTGTGTGTGTTATGAATTACAACATAAAATTATTAGAGCAATTAGTATGTATTCTAACAGTTTCTCAGTAGGTTACACTGAAATTTCAGTTCCACAATGTTATTGACAAGTCGTTCACAACAGTCCAAGTCAAACAAAAGTAAAAAAAAGAAAAAGAAAAGGAAAAAGTGATAGGTAAGAGTGAAAAGAAGGTGTGTTCGGCTTTTCTTGCTCGAAGCACATTCTTTTTTCTCTCTCACAGGAAGAGAGGATTATCTCTAGTGAATGATTTGATTAGCTGGCTCATGTAGGATTTTTTCATTTCTTTTTTTTCCCTTCATCTTTGCTCTATACCTTTTTTTTTTGGGAGGTTTTAATAAGTATTTCTGGGGGAAAAAGTGTCCTGTATGGTGTGTGTGTGTGTGTGTGTGTGTGTGTGTGTGTGTGTGTGTGTGTGTGTGTGT
>JAAIIK010000017.1:10121980-10139084 GCA_014706435.1 Silurus glanis | reverse complement strand
GTGTGTTCTTGTCGTTCTCTTGTGTGAATATTGTACTTTTTTTTTTTTGGTTTTTATAGTGTTTTTGTTTTATTTCACTATAAATTTAGCACCATGGGTCCCAAGAAGTGTAGTGATATCGCTGGAAAGATGATTGTAAAAAGAATAACCATTGAAATAAAGAAAGAAATTGTAGAAACACGAGATCTTTGTCTGCAATATGGCATGTCTTGTTTAACAGTAAGTGCAATCATAAAGAACAAAAGGTTATTTATTATTGTTTATACTTGAACACCTTTTATGTTTATACTTTGTTACAAGTATATTGTGTGTTAAATTAGGCATGAAACATTTTTAATGGCTGAAATAAGCGATCGCCTGAGGTCTGGAAACAGATTAATGGCTTTTACATGAATTCTTATGGTAAAATTAACATGCGAATACGAGCATATGGGACCACGAGTGGTTTTCAGGAACGAATCTATCTCGTACACCAGGGTTTCGCTGTATATATAATTTATTTAAAAGATTTTTTATACTTATGTTTATTGCTGTGATGCATCCACAAAAGGACTAGTTGCAATTTCCACACCAACGGTTCCTTTTTTTCTTTTTCGAAGCTAAACTCACAAGTCAAGCTTGTCTTGGCAATGAATCACAAAAGCGTTTTGTTTTGAAACCACAGGAAAGCTATAAGGAAATACTGAATCTAAAGACTCTTTACATAAATTTAGCTGACTTACTAGAAGCAACACTTTCTGACCAACAATTAAGCAGCGATGGTTTATAGTGAGAGACACTGGATTTATTTGTGGATATGTGATGTATTTAGATTCATTTAAATGTAATTATGTAATTACATGAAAGAAAAAACAGTCCTTTAGAAATCTCAGAAAGCTTTTTAGACTGAACGTTCTTTGAACCAGAGGTTCTACTACCTGAAAAAAAAAAACCTGCTACTTGGGCGTTTGCTTGCATTTTCTTGTGTATGTGTGTTGTTAGTAGATAACGCTGTGGCCTAACACAATCCTTATGCTGAGAATGAAAGATAAAGAGCGTGTCACCATGCACATCACCCATGGTGCAACACACACACACACACACACACACACACACACACACAGGCAGCACTATCATATCATTGCATGAATATCATGCGTGGACTCCAGAGGCAGATCAAATGACCTCTATTTATCTCCATTGCTCCAATGAGTTTCTGAGCTGTGAATAGGTGCCTCCGAGACAGGGAATGGCTTTGCCTCTCTCTTTCGCTATTTTTTTCTCTCTCTCTCTCTCTCTCTCTCTCTCTCTCTCTCTCTCTCTCTCTCCCCCTCTCTCTCACTTTTATTCTTACTCTCTCTCCTCTGTCTGTAGGAAGTAGAAGATTGTGTTCTGTATGTGCCGGTCTCGCTCGCCAATGCAATATCACAGCCCATTAAGGAGCATGTGAGAAACTTTGATCCTCTTTGATTCCTGCTGGACAGGAGCATTAGTGTCCTACATAAAGGCCCGAGCCTGTGGTAAAGGGTGTGTAATGAGGAATTCAGAAGCGATTGTACATATCAGAGCACAGGATTGATAAAATGACGGCACTCTTTTAACTCAGATTGTGTGCTTTATTAGATTTATGTGTGGTTGTGTTAAGTGTGTGTGTGTGGGTGGGTGGGGTTGGGGGGGGGGATGTCCTGAACTAATGACACATTTCAAGGTCTAAGTACCAGCTATAACATTGTTACAGGATTCCCTACCAGCACCAGGGACATGCCATATGTTAGCAGAGGACAGCAGCATATGTCCAGGTCCACAGACACACACACATTGTAATTAATTCATAGAAACTAGCAAACAAATTTGCATAGGAACATAAGGAACAATTTGCTCTGAAAGCTACTATGATCAACAATAAAATCACAAAATTGGTTCTTTTCTAATAACAGGACACCCTGCAGTGTTGAATCCACATTAGATCTTGTTTATACAACTGAGCAGTGAGGGGTAAGGGCCTTGCTTAAGGTTACAGCAATGGTGCACATGTTAGCCTGTACCACTCTGTGCAGCTGGGGATGGTTCGCATCAACAGCATTAAGATCCATGAAGTTACTGTGCAACTCAAGACCTTTAAGGATGGATTTGGACTGTAATTAATATCAACAGTTTTCTACAATAGCTCAGGATCACAAGTTGAATGAACAGTTTTTTAAGTTTTTAAGTGTTTATAGTGCAGAATTTAAGTGTCTATCACTGAACACACCTCAACAATGATGGAACTGTAATGAATGGACGTTCGGTGTCACCTAGTTGAGAATGGGTTTCCTTTTGTGTCTGGTTCCTCTCAAGGTTTCTTCCTCATGCCATCTCAGGGAGTTTTTTTCTTGCCACACTTACCACTGGCCCGCTTATTAGTGACAAACTTTCAATTATAAGGAACAAACTTAAAGGCACTGAACTTAGACATTCTTCTATACAACTTTATAATCTTTTTATCCTTTTAAAGCTTATTTAAAACAGACCATTGGTAAAAGTGCTACACAAATAAAAAATGAATTGAACTGATTTTCACTTGTCTTGCCTTGGTGTATTTTTTTCTTAATGTGTTCAGTATTAGTTTTGTGTAGATTTCTTCAGTTAATAACAAGTTTGGTCAAAATGTTATGTGATTTGATATATTGGAACTGCGTTCAGTTTTGAGACATTGCCGACATGTTAAATACTTATTTCCACCACTGTGTTAGTTCTGTTGTTTCTTAAATTTGCATGTGTATCATAGTTAGTCTCAAGTGTGTCTGAGTATAGGTGTGAGAGCAAACAGATGGTCTTGTTGACCATGAAAGCCAGAGAAATTTGCTTGATTCCTCATCATTAGTCATCTCTTCTCTTTTGTTTGTAATCAATAAAGTTAAATCTTGTGTTTCTTTATAAGTAGTGTGTGTGTGTGTGTGTGTGTGTGTGTGTGTGTCATTCCTCTTGAGTATTTAGCATTTTTGGAAGGAGCCTCCACTGTCAGAACTTTGTTACACTGACAGAATGAGGTGTTCCTATAATAGCACACTCCATCATGTTTATTCTTTCCTTACAAGTCGAATATTTGGTCTTTCAACATTTCAAATAGTTTCTGCCCATTTTATGGCACCTATTGTTCCAGCAGAGCTTGATTGCTCTGCCCTTGAGATTGTACCAATGACAATCTATTTGGTTTGAGCCCTATCTTCTAAAACAAAACCCTCCCCCTGGGATCATCCACTCATATGGCCTTTCTATTGCTGACTCTCTCTGTCTCTTCTAGTTTTTTTTTTTAAAAAGATACAACAATCTCATGGTAAAATTAGCTTTCTAGTATTCTCAAAAATAGTGCTCGCAGTTCATTCAGCACTCCATCTCTTTCAGTATCGAGATTTTCTCCCCATAAATATCATCCATAAAATCTGCACCTCCGTGTATTGACTGACAATACGCTGACCTTCTAGTAGTCAATCTCCCAGTCATGCAAATTTTGTCTGTATTTTATTAGGAAGCTCAGAGCACATCTATCCTGGCATGCAGCTCAATTCCTTGTTCAACATCTGGACTGCTGCAACTCCCCATTAGCTTGCATTCCAGCAAGCACTGTAAAACTAATTGGACGTGTACATAGAGAATTTAACACCAAAACCGTACACATTGTTATTCAGACTTGAGATAGAAGTGCTACTCAAACAGCTGTGTGGGATTTGGGTAAACAAATATAACAAAGACATGAGTAATACCTGAGTCCGACCTTCGACCAGCTCAATTTGCTTGCATAATAGTGAGGAGAAATATTAAGTCCCACACCACTGTCTGGCATCTTGACGTCGTCGTAATACAGGTCATTACAGTGAAATGCTTTGGGCTGTACATAAATGTAAAAATGATTTGTAATGCCAATGGAGACTAATAATAAATACAGATGCATCAATATTAATGATTAGTATAATTCATTTTTTATGCGCAAAAGTTAGAAGAGTTATGGAAATATATATATTTTTATATATATTTATATATTAAATTATTTTTTTTTTTTTGTTTTTTTTTTTTCTTTAAATTAAATGGATAAATATCTGACCCTTTATTTCAAAGGATCTCTAAGCATAGCATATACACAATATTGGCAAAAGTATTGGGACACCTGACTTTTCAGCTATATGTGATTTCTCTCATTCATCCATCTTCTCCCGCTTATCCGAATTCGGGTCGCGGGGGCAGCAGTCTAAGCAGATTCCCTAGACACTTCTCCGTGTCCAGGGATCGGGTTGTCATGGCCCCCGCCTTCGACTGCTGCCCAATCCTCTCAGCACCGGTCCCTTACGGTCCCTCCTGCAGGTGGTGAGCCCACGGGAAGGCGGCCCCACGTCGCTCCTTCGGGCTGAGTCCGGCCGGACCCCGTGGGGGAAGGCCCGGCAACCAGGCGCTCGCATACGAGCCCCAACCCCGGGCCTGGCTCCAGGGTGGGGCCCCGGCTGCGCCATACCGGGCGACGTCACGGTCCTTGATTTATTTTTTCTCGTAAGGGTTTTTTGAACCGCTCTTAGTCTGACCCGTCGCCTAGGACCTGTTTGCCTTGGGAGACCCTACCAGGGGCATATAGCCCCGGACAACATAGCTCCTAGGGTCATTCGGGTACTCAAACCCCTCCACCACGTTAAGGTGGCAGTTCAAGGAGGGGGTGATTTCTCTCCAATATGTGATTTCTCTCCAAAAGGTTACCTCAAAGTTCGAGGCACTTGATTGTATAGGATGACTTTGTACACAGTAGATTTCAATTTCCCTGTCACTTGAAGAAGGTGGACCCAAACTTGTTCTGGCATTACAATATCCTTGTACAAAAAGCCAGATATGGTGTACATGAGTTGGAATGGAAGATCTTGAGCAGCCTGCTATAGAGCTCTGACCTCAACTCTAGTGAACACCTTTGGGATGATTTGGAGGGGATGAATTAGACTGCACCCCAGCACTTCTCACTACATCATTACCTGACTTTACTTACACCCTTGTGGTTGAATAAGGACAAATGTCCACAACCATACTCAAAAATCTAGTTGAGGATTTTCCCAGCTGAGTGGAGGTTATTATAGCAGTAAATGGGGACTAAATGTGGAATGGGATGTTCAAAAAGCACATATGAATATTATAGTCAGGTGTTGGCAAACTTTTTGTTCTGTATAGTATAATTTCTGTGTTCACTTGGCCCATTTTAAAACTGTAGCCACAATGTCTGTATAAGAAATCACATCAACAGGAAACATTGCTATTCATTTTAATAATGAAAAGAAAAATAAAGCTACCTTGTACACAATTTTTTTTAAAGCAGGCATGAATTGCCTAAACTAAGCAGGTTGGGTAATAATCAGAACAAGGAATCAGTAAATGGGAACAGATGCATACGCATTTTTTTCAAGGATAAACGTAATGAAATCAAGTGCAAGCGCAAACAAAGAAATTAAAATACTAAATATTGTGAAACATTATTATAAACATTAACATTGTATACATAGAATAAGGAAACTGACATTGAGCAAACAAACAAGCGAGCGGGTGAGACATGAGTTTATATACATGAGCAAATTATTGTTAATGTGTATCAGGTGCACAGACAAACACTTGACTGGGTGTGTAAAGCTGCAGTGGCCTGTGGGAAACCTCATCCCTGTCCATAATCCTGACATTAATCTTCCCTCTGTAAGTAATGACAAAACTCATATCAGATATCAGATGACGTTGTATAATTGGGTAATGAGTGATGATTTTTTTTATCCTAGAATTGTTACTTTTACAATCTCAGACTCTTGGCCTTTTTTTTTTTTACTAGATTTTTGTTTCTTACCTCCTACAGCTACTGTATTTACTTGTCAAAATGGTAAGTTACTGCAAATAAACGTAGCATCATTTACTTGAAATGCCATGTCTGAAAAGTCCACTTATTTAAGTGTGGCTGATGAAGTGCCATGAAGATAAAGATGCAAGTGTATGTTTATTTGGCATTTTTCTTAAATCAAAAAGGTCATTTTTAAATTCATTTTTATGTTGGAAGTTGTAGGTTTGGATTTATTTAATAGAAATATATTGTTTGAAAAAAAAAAGCAGTTCCACCAGCTTCTTCTGTAACTATTGTAACATTGATGGCTTGTTTGACGTTTCATACTTTACATCATATCTGTTGCATAGATTTCCACAGCCCATTCATGATCTCAACCACAAAACTCTTTTGAGTTAATGTACAAATACACTGGCAAAATGGGCTCTATACATTTTGTTTGGCTGAAATTAAGCTCAAGAGAACAACAAGTATGTACATTTTGCTGCACATTAGAGTCTGTTAAGCATGTTGAAAAAGTATAAATGGCTTATAAAATAAATTAAAAGCACTCTGATTTGCTTAGTGGGATCTTATTTGGTGTTGCTACGTTGCTATGAGCAGCCGAACACAAGGACTTCTAGCCAGTTAACAATGCGAAAGCGTTTTCAGATTGTTCAAGCGTTCCCTTTAACAAAGCTCACACAGCTTCGCACGGTCTGCACAACACTCTGTGGAAAACGAACTGTAAATTAGTTTTTCATTGCTTAAACACATAATAAATGAACCGAACTCAGACTATACGGAATTGTGTTTATTTCCCAGTAGAGCACTACCACCAGCAAAACCATGCATTTTTTACAGACCTATTTAACAATAGCTTGCATACTGCATTTCAGAACTAATTGTATTTAAGTTTAAAAGCAAAGAACTGCATTGATAGTAATTAGCAATCATTGTATTAGATTCAAAACTTTATACATAAATATATGATAGTGGTCATGGAAAGAAGAAATCCAATGCAATGCAATATAATACAATACAATACAAAATAACAGATTATTAGGACATTTGATTTAGCTCTAAATGTGAATAAATGATACTTACCAAGAATTTGTTTGTATTTACAATAAAGGTTGCATTATGCTCGTCATATGTACATTACAGCACAGTAAAAGTCTTTCTTCACATATCCCAGTAATGTTAGGAAGCTAGGGTCAGCCAGGATACAGCACCCCTGGATCACAGAAGGTTAAGGGTCTTGCTCAAGGGCCCCAAGAGTGGCAGGTTGGAGATACTGGGGCTTGAACCCCCAATCTTCCATTCAGTAACCCAAAGCCTTTACCACTCAGCTGCCACTTCCCCAAAAAAACAACTGGTTGTCTTTGATTGTTGATTTAGCACCTTTTCTCAATGACCTTTATCATTTTTTAAATATGGCCATAAAACCAAACTAATTTTACACAGCTGGTCACAGCTACGTAGATTTCAGCGCCGTTCATTGTGTGTAAATCATGACATACAAAAAACATCATGACATGTACAATATCAACAACATTTTTTGTATGTCATGTCAGTATTAGTGCAACCTCTAACAAGCCAATGTAATGTGCTGTTCCATTGTTTAGCCCAGTAGGAAAATGGAAAATTGTAAGTGCTCAACTTTTTCATTGCAGACCTGCTCCCCATCTGGTATAGTACATGACCCCAAACCTTCATCTTGTAGGTGGTGAACCCACAATATGGGTCCATGCTGTCATTTTTGTGGTTGACTGAGTAACAAACTCGCCTGTGACCCAGCTGCCTCAGCCCTAGTTCAAGGTGTTTGGCAAAGAAACTCTACGCCAGGCAGGTAAACTCTGAAAATGTATGGACGTCCTTCAGAATCTCTGACTGAAGAAAGAGAAGTCTGAACTGAACTAATCAGACTGTAAATGTAAAAAATTGATTGAATGGAACAACACATCAACTCATGGGTGTAAATTGCCCAAGTAATACTACTAGCACATATACTGTACAGCACTTGTTGCTCATATTGTAGCAAGAGGCACACAAACAAGGCATTGATTGAGAAGAGTTTTTTGCCTACATTTGTATGGCGGGTAAAAGAGCACAGAGGATAAATGTCTAGGATGTAGAACACTACATGTCCTGCTTATGGAGTATATTATCAAAAGTATGTATATACCTGATCAATCACACCAATAGGTCCTTGTAAGGAGTCATGCTTATTCAACTGCAAGATCATTAACGAGTCCACATTTCAATTCATCCTAAAGTTGTTCAGTGGGGTTGAAATCAGTGATCTGTACAGGCTACTTGAGTTCATCCACACCTTCCCAAACAATGATTTTATAGACCTTCATTGTGCCTTGGGGCATTTTCATAATAAAACAGGTTTGGACCCTTTAGTTGCATGGAGGAAAATTCAGTATACAGAAACATACTAGACCATTTTGTTCATGTAGTGTATCCTACAGTGATTTTGCAAAATGTTGCTGACATTGCAGGAAGTTACTCAAACAAGGTTTGAAAGCATTGCAAATGGTTGTATGGCAAGGGGAAGTGTATAAAGGATGTACACTATATAGACAAACATATTGGGATACCTGACTTTCCCAGCCATATGTGGTTTTTCCCAAACTGGTATCACAAAGAAGGTACACAATTGTATGGAGTATTTTTGGATGCAGTAGCACGACATTTTTCTTTTACTTGAACTAGAAGCCCCGAACCTGCTCCAACATGACATTGACCCAGTGCACAAAGCAAACTCCATGATGATATGCTTTGCATGGCTTGGAGTGGAAGATCTTCTGCAATAGAGCTCTGATCTCAACCCTAGTGAACACCTTTGGGATTAATTGGAAATTTGACTGCACCCCAGGCCTCCTCATCTCACCCACATTAGTATCTGGCTTTAATAACACCTGTGTGCAGAGCAGAAATCTCTATAAGCACACTCCATAATCTAGTGGAACATCTTCCTAGAAGAGTGGAGGAAATTATAATAGAAAAATTGAGACTAAATGTGGAATGTAATGCTCAAAAAGCACATAACATAATTATGACTAGGTGTCCGTAAACTTTTGGTAATATAGTGTATTTCTGTAGCAGGCTAAAAAGAATGATTTTAACATAATTTCCATCTCATGTCATAATACATGATACAAAATAAATAAAAGAGTGCCAGAGTCAAGCAGAAATAATGAACAGATAACTAATGAGAGGAAGCATAAAGCAGTGGAAAAGGGAATAAATGAGAACAAAAAATCGGAACACAGTAAGGAGGTGATGAGGGACCAGAGAGAAGGCGAGACGTCAAACACTGACAAAGAGAAGCTTTGGCACTACTGGGCACTCAGCCCAAGCTCCCTGGAGGCTGGAGAGAAAGAGAGAGAGAGTGTGTGTGTATGTGTGTGTGTGTGTGTGTGTGTGTGTGTGTGTGTGTGTGAGAGGGTGGGTGAGAGGGTGGGTGGGTTGATTGACTGGCATGGCTGGAGCTATTTCAGGCAGTGGTTGCAGCTGTCTTTAAGGGGGGACAAGTGACTGAGCAGTTTAGATTGAGAGCTCTGTCACTGAACACACATGCGTGCACACGCACACACACACACACACACACACACACACACACACACACACACACACAGAGAGTTACATATACATGCATAGTTTCCTTATGAAATTCAAATCACGTCACTGTTTTTCTCACTGTCCTCGTGTTCTCATGACCATTTTTCTTTGGGCAACACAACATGACAAAAAACTGAGGATATTGGTAAACACAGAAGATACAGAAGCTTCATAATACATCATACATTTTTGATCTTTCAAATAATTTAACTATTTGAGTTTTAGCTTTATAGGGTTAAAAGAACCTTATTTAAAGCTGTTTCTGGGAGAAAGACTCTGCTGCAAGATCACACTTAAAACTTCTTCTCCATATAGATCATTTAGCTTTTCTAAAAGTGCATGTAAAGTAGCTGCAAAATAATGTTCAGCACCATGGAGAGCACCCCCATTCAGTGAGCAACATGATATACCATTTGTTAGGCAAATGTGTAAGAAGTGGGAATTCATTGCTAAGTTTAGGGTAAATATTCATACTATTTCAATTTATGTCTTTTGTATGAAAAAAAGGCATTGCCTACATTGCCTTTACTTGTCTAAAGCTTTGCACATTTTGCATGAGCTCAAGATGCTCCAATGCTCCTTCTGAAATACCTCCTGTACTGCATATTTTAGCGTCACTCGTAATTCCAACCAATTGATTCAACTAAATCAAGTTAATTAACAGCTCTTTCTGTTACACTTTACAGGAAAAAACACACTAAAGTATATATTACAGAGGTGCCAGATTCATTGGTTTCAGAACAACTGTTGCGGATGGGACATTTTAAAGATGACTGGTGAACTTGATTTCCCAGGAAGAATCCATGATTTGTAAAATCACAGTATAAATGGTAGCAACATTTACAATTATCATCTGATAATTGATAGCTGTTCATTTTTGAATGAACAGCAAAATACCTCTACATTGCAGTGACTCATTTATTGAGTTGCCCTTTTTTTTCGAGATCCAGTTTTGTCTCAGTTCTTGTCCTGGATATCCCCTGGACATTTTAGTGTTTTCTTATTACATCTACTTCAACTACAGAAGTGTTATCAGCTGAATAGTTTAACTGGTCGATTAGGAGCAGCGAAAACACTTAAATGTGGAGGGAAATGGGAAATCCAGGACCAGCTACCTTAAAACTTGTAATCTAATTGGTAAAGTGAATATTGAATATGATGCTTACTCTAGTTTTCTTGTAAGACTTTCTTGTTGTGATATTTTTTAAAAGCAAATCATAATTCAGACCATCTGTTTAGTTGTTGATGTAAAGGTAACTAGTGTTATGTATTTCAAAGGTGGACAAAGATGAAAACCTTATCAAAGTCTAGCTATCTTAAAAAGAGCATAGAGAGTCTTGCTTGGGTAATGGAGCTGACAGATTCTGAGTGACTACCTAGAGAGTCAGTGCCAGATCAATGATAAAGGTTTTGGGCTACTAATGGAAAATTCTGAGTTCAGGTCCCAGCACCAGCAAGCTGCCAATGTTGGGTCCTTTAACATGTCCCTTAACCCAAAACTGCTCAAATGTATCCAGGCTCAAATGTATGAGACTGAAAAAATAAAGTAATTAATTTTTTTTTTTTTTTTTTAAGTCTGCCACCCGTGGGATTTCACCTGCATAGCTCAATTAAAAAGTTACTTCCATCAAAGTGTAAGGTTAATTAGAGTTCTGGGGTAAACCAGAACCTTGCATATGTGCACTTTCTGTGCTATGTCTTCATTGGACTTCAAAAGTGAATCAGACTTGATTTGGTAGAATAAGCATAGTAGTGGATACCAAGAGACAAGGTTGGCCTCAGCACTGATTATCCAATGTGTTACCTCTAGTTTTCTACCTACAACCACCAAATGGGATCTATCATTACCGCAATCCATTTTTCCCGAAGGTGCTATTTCTACTTATAATAAAGTCATAAATAATAATAATAATAATAATAATAATAATAATAATAATAATAATAATAATATGTCATAAATTAAATTTATTTATACTTAAATTTGTTAAGAATGGAGTGGTGGAAAACTGTGTCCCTTTTCAGTTCTCTGTCATAAATTTCTGACGTTAAAGCTTACATTACATTACATTACATTACATTAAACCCCAGTATTGCTATGCTGCCACTCATGGGCCCTTAAACAAGGCCCCTAACTAAGGGAGCTGTATCATGGTTGACCCTTTCTCTGGTCCCAGCTTCTCTGCGATATCACTGAGATATGCAAAGAAATAATTTATCTGTGCTGCAATGTACTTTTGACAAGCAAAAATAATTGATATATTATCTGAAGAAACTGAACATCATTTCGATGCAGTAAGTACTGTTTGACACTACTAGACGACACCTGGTTTATATTCCCACTCCCATATGTCATCCAGAAAAGGATGGTTTTCATCCTTCAAGATTTCTTCTTGTCTCACATCAATAACCTTTCTTTGCCACTATCTTCTATGCCTTGCTTATTAGGGATGTAAATGTATATTCAGATAGCCTCGTATGGTTA
Source organism: Silurus glanis (assembly GCA_014706435.1). Taxonomy (NCBI): domain Eukaryota; kingdom Metazoa; phylum Chordata; class Actinopteri; order Siluriformes; family Siluridae; genus Silurus; species Silurus glanis. The sequence continues at coordinate 10,127,181 of JAAIIK010000017.1, read as the reverse complement.
TATGTGCCATATAAATAAAATGTATTTAGATAAGTAGGGCTGCGCTGAGCTGTTGCCTGCTAGCAGATGGCTGTGGTGTTGGTGTTGGTGCTGATGCTCTGCTGTTCACACACTATGTGCATTCCTTGTGCATCTGCTCTTCAGCTCTGGTGCTAACGAACAGAAGTTGAGAGACTTGTATTGAAAAATATAAACATTCTCTATGTTCCTCAGCCACACGCTCTTTGCAGCTTTCACATCATGCTGAATGATTTATGGACAAACACTCACATTGTAGGTATTTGGTTCACTGAAAATAAAATATCGGTTATTAATTAGTTCCCCTGTTAAAGGAGTGCAGGCCAGCTAAGGTTAGCAGGTCAGGGAGAGGATTCGATTTCTTAATACGAGTGACATTTAAGCAGGGTTAAATGTCTGTTCATGCTGTCATTTTTTGTCAATTGATGAAAATAATGGAAAAAGCTAAAAGAAAAATATTTCTGCTTGGAGATTCATGACCTTAATCCTGATTTGCTTGTGGCCATCTTACTGTCAAGTCCGATAATTAGCCATTCTTTGCTTATTTCTAAATTTGATTTACATCAGTTCACAAATCTAATCTAATAAATGACCCTACTGTCTTGTTAGTTTGTAGAGAATTACCTAAAATGCTAATGACAGCAATATGGGAGTTAATCAGAACTCTATCAAGTAGCTCTTAAATTAATTATGCCTCAAGTAATTTTAATGTAAGTTATGATTAGCCATTTGAACTGATGTCCCGAAATGAAATTTGATTTATTCCATCCCAAGGAAGTTTGCCATTTTACATAATGCATTGAGCTGATTCATTAGATGGAGATCAGTCACATCCTGGCATTCTGTTAAAAAGCTGATGTATGATGTTTCGATACTATGAGGACATTATGTTCACCAGGTTGCCTGCATAATATACTGTAACTGTAAAACGGTTTACAAAATTAACATTTTTTGAGAAATCAATAGCAATGCATTCCAATGACCAGGCAAAATAATTTTTCACTACAGATTTTCGACACATGGAAATTTTGCTACACTCATCATTCGACACTGCATGTCATGAAAATAGATCAATTATTAAGAAATAAAACAAACTCTTATAAAAAGTCATACATCATTGTTTTTTTTTAAGGTGAGGGGCTGGTTAAATATTTACGCACATGCATAGATGTTCATCCCTTGAACTTTTTCCACATATTGTAGTGTTAGGACCTGAAACCGAACTGGACCAGAATGTCTTGTCTAGGTCACATTATTGGGTTTGAACTGCTCCAGGATTTTTCCAGCATTCTTAGGTTTGTTGTCTTGTTGGAAAATAAACATCCCCACAATGTTGGAAGTCTCTTGGATTGCCCTGTATTTGGCCTCATATATCATGCCTTAAAGCCTGACCAGTGTCCCAGTCTCTGATAATTGAAAGCTTTTACACAATATCGTGCTACCTGTACCATGCTTTACTTGGGGATGGTTACCTCAGGGTGATAAGCAGTGTTAGGTAACCACCAGACATAGAATTTTGGATTTATCAGACTAAAGAAGCACATTCCTATGTATTTAATGAGTCTCCAACATGCCCCAAGTAGAAGTGGTCTGCCATACTTCAATTAAGTCTCTTTTTTTAAGTCTACATTGTGCACAGCTTCCACTCAGAATGAGTTACTATCAGTCCTCAACCACTTACCCACCACTAGGCATTACTTATACTTAATTTGTACTTTAATTACAACTGAGGAGTTGAGGTGAAGAGCCTAACCCAATTAGTGGCAACAGTGACTTAGTGGTGCTAGGATTTTAACTTGTGACCATCCAAGTTTAATGCCTTAAACCAATAAGCTACCACATTCCTCTTATTCCTTTCTAAATAACGACCATACAATTTCAACCTGGTGCTCATGCAATACAACAGAGCAGGTAGTCGGTTTAAAGAAGGGTACTCATTCCATATACTAATTCTATTCCAAATAAGTGCCCTCTCAGACGCATGACCACAGACAGCTGCTTTATCGCCAGTGTTTGAATTCTTTGCTATTGCACCAGTGCACCATTACTCAAGCACTCAAGAAATCTGTTCTGTCTATTTACTGCAGCGCTGCATCAGAGCCAGGCCACTTGTTCAGACCAGAAGACAGAGCTGCACATCTAGTAAATGTTTAGCCACTGTGTGTCAGTTGAATAAGAGTCTATAGCTCAGCCACCAAAAACATAAATCAATTGCTTGGGGAGCTATCCAGAAGCCATTCGGCCGACTAGATTACAGCTTTCCCTGCTATAGTGCAGTGATAAGCTTCAGCAGCTGAAACAGTGGAAGTGCTGGGTTTCTTTTAAACCTCACATTTGTCAAATAGAAGTAACTAGAAATGTATTCTGCAATTAACCCTTTAAACATTTGTAGCCTTTAGGGTGGGGATACATAATTGAAACTCAAGCATAAAGTGAATGAACTAAATCTCAGTGTTCTGCAATGTAAAAAGATCATTAATCATTCATTTCATTATGCTATTCTAGACTGGTTGTACATTGACTGTGTTGTGATCATTAATGCACATAGTGCAACTCAGGATTGATGTGACAAAAACATCAAGCTGTGAAGGATCCCAACTCTAACTGACCGAAGTGCACTTTTATTTCATGTTCATTCTCTGAGCCTATACGGCCAGTGCTTTTGGTCATTCCGATTCGTGGCAGCTGTGGCGTTGAGCCGCTGTTCTCTGAACCTCCACAGCCTGCAAAAAGGATCCTTCTTCTGGACCATGTGATGTGATGAATGAGCAGCGTGGCTACTCACTCTGAGGAGCATTGTCAGGTATGAAGAATTATGTTATTACAGTCAAACAGCAATGGTGAAACCTGTCACTGAAGTTTGAATAATACCAGCAGTGCTCTCGATGGCCACATAGGCTATGCGCTTGCCTTTGTATGGGTGGTGTGTAGCAGACAACTGAGCTGAATTACTTCATATTAGCTCAATTCAGTTTTATTTTTAAGGCACTTTTAATAGTAGACATTGTCCTAAAGCAGCTTATAGGATAAATAAAAAAAAAAAAAAAATAGGTTATGAAGTATACATGTATATGTTTGTTTAATTATTAATCTGACTCCCACAATAAGGAGAGCATGTTTTGCCTTTTCTAAATGCATAAATTAGTAGTACAACCTGGAATTGAAATGGTCTTAACTTTCTGGCATGACTATAAATCATTGACAAAAAAAAAAAAAAACAGGAGGCAGAGCTGGAGATGCTGCAGTTTTCATTGGGAGATATGAGGATGGACAGGACTGGAAATGAGTTTATTAGAGGGACTGCACAGGTAGGACAAGGTGAAAAAGGTGTGGAGAAGGGACATAGGGTATATTAGTAGAAGAATACTGAGGATGGAGCCACCAGGCATGATGAAAAGAGGAACGCCAAGAATGAGGTTAATGGATGTGGTAGACATGCAAGTGGTGGGTTTGAAAGAGGCAGATGTAGAAGACAGGGTGATATGAAGGCAGATGATCTGATGTGGTGACCCCTAGTGGGAGCAGCTAAAAGAAAAAGAAAACGATGATATGAATATAAATAACCCCATATTATTAAAGTGGGTGAAATCAATTAGTGTAGTTTACGGAATTGTTCACCATGAGAACACCATCCCTACAGTCAAGCATGGTGTTAAAGGCTTCAGGTTTACAGCTCTTCACCTGAACTGGGAGACCCAAACCTGTTCCATGAGGATGGGTTGGTGTGGAAGATCCTGGGTGGTCTGCTATAGAGCTCTGACCTCAACCCTTTGGGATGAATGTGAAAGCTGACTGCACCCCAGGCCTCATCACCTCACCTACATCAGTACTTGACTTCACTAACACACTTGTGACTAAAGGAGCACAAATCTCCACAAGCACACTCCAAAATCTAGTGAAACATCTTCCCAGAAAATTGGAGGTTATTATATAACAAATGAAGATTAAATGTGGAAAGAGATGTTCAAAAAACACACAAATCTTATGGTCAGGTGTCCACAAACTTTTGTCTATATAGTGTGTTAATTCATTACAGTTATAAAGACTGTAAACTATAAAAGCTCATGATGGTGATTGCTTAAAGTCTTAAATGGAGTCATTTAAATGAATTTTTAATTATTCTACTTTATGCGACCGAGCGGTTGTAACTGGTGTGGATGGATAAAGATGTAACAAATCATATTTAAATTTGCATATGGGCAGTCTTTTATTGTCAATTAAACATCATATTAAAGATTTATAATCATACTCTCTGGTGTCACCTACTTAAATAAATTAAAACAAATGGCATGCTTAAAACATGTTTCAAAGAATTTAATATTGTGAGAATGTAGAAATGTGAAATAAGTCATTTACATATACATTGTTTTTAGTGTGTTATGACAGTCAATATCTAAATGTTGGGGTCACATTCCAATTAACCTCAAGTATCAAGTGTCACATGGTTACCATCACAACCGTCATATAGCAGAGGATCACTGAGCTACTAATTACACAATCCTGCCATCAGAAATCACATGACTTTGATTTAAACAATAATCAAAGAAAATAATTTGATGACATTTTCATAATAATAATAATAATAATAACAATAATAATAATGATAATAATAATTGTTATTAACTTGTTATGCATCTTGTAATTGTTATTTATTATGATTTATTATTTTATTCATATCGAAAAGATTTAATATATTATATAACTATTAGAATTGTTTATCTTTTTACTTAGTTGTTAGCTAGTTAGTTGTTGCAGGTAGGTGTAGGTGCAGTTATCCACTGTCTTCTTCTTCTTACTACTACTACTATTCTTCTTTTTTCTTCTTCTTCTTCTTCTTCTTCTTATTATTATTATTATTATTAATTATTAAATTATTATTAATGCCATCAGTTCAACATCTTTTTAACATTTTCATATTATTTATATACTTACAGTTATAGCCTCAATCCAAAAAGGATTAAATTCATGATTTTCATTAAAATTTTATGAACAATACCCTTTAATGAAAGAAGTATGTTTTTTGTATTTTTGGCCAGTTTCTCCCATTCTTCTTTGCAGAGCCTCTCGAGCACCATCTAAAAAAGATAGATAGATAGATAGATAGATAGATAGATAGATAGATAGATAGATAGATAGATAGATAGATAGATAGATAGATAGATAGATAGATAGATAGATAGATA
>JAAIIK010000017.1:10021136-10031332 GCA_014706435.1 Silurus glanis | reverse complement strand
ACACACACACACACACACACACACACACACACACACACACACACACAAATGCAGGTTGGCTTCAGCATGTATTTGTAAGTTTGTTTATTTGTTTGTGTGTTTCACGTGGGTGTATGTGTGAGCTTACACGTTGATGGGAATAAGCAATTTAAACTCTGCCTTCCAGCTTATTGAGAACACAAATAGCATTTAAAAAAAAATAAAAAAAAAGTTCATTTGGTATTAGTCTCTAAATAAAGCCGCCTTTAATGCAGGCCTCGTCTGCGATGTTTACCCGTAGTAACGAAAAAACATTCGGCTCGAGAATGAAACCGCAATTCCACTTTCCTTCCCTTCGAGTTATGAGCAATTTAAAGCTTTGAAAGAGCAGTTAGTCTGAATTTACTTTCTTTTCACTTGATTGCGGCACGCTGATTTGTGAAAGTCTCTTGTTTAAAGCATTTCCATGCCGATGGAAGGAGAGAGAAAAAGCAACAGAGAGCAAGCCACGATCAGGACGAGCGAAAAACATTTGGATTCCGATTGAACTGACATGCAGAGGTTTTTATCAGCCTGGATTGCATGTTAATGTTTTTTTTTTTTCCTTTGATCTGCAGGATTCAAAACGTTATAAGCAACAATTTGTTCTAGTTCCGATTCGGCGGTTTAATTAGACGATGATGATTATAAACAGCTCGTTGCATAATCGTTAAAATTAATGGCGCAAGGTGGAAAACAAAATGCAATAAGATCCAGTAAAGGTACGAATCGATTTCTCGGATGTGTACGGAGAGTCGTCATTCCATCACTGTCCTTTGTGTTTAATTTGCAAACTCATCAAAATAGCCCCACCCCTAGGAACAATGTTGTTGTGCCTTTCTCTTCGAACACACAATTACACATTCACACACTCACACAGGGGAAAAAAATGTGTGGTTGTGTATTAGTACAGTATGCAAACCTGACCGGCAAACGAAAAAGCATCCATGGCCAGAAGGGATTTTTAGAAACTTCAGCTCCGAGTAACTGTTCATTAAAACTTGCTGAGTGCAAATTTCCAAGCTGAACTACGTTTCAGTCAGAAACAAAGAGCAGGAGGTCAGAAGTCTGCACTAAAGGAAAAAACACATAGACCCAAAGGGATGGAGATGATGGTTTCTGAATATCCTGCTGCTTTTAAAGATAAGGCAGGAAAGGAAGGCCAGAGAGAAGGCAAGGGAATCACATTTTCAATGGGATAATGAATGCATAAATGGGGGAAAAAAGAGCTGGTGAAGAAAGAGCTTTTACCCCTTTCATCATGCTTAGAAAAGCAGAAAACAAGCTCCCTGGAGATATCCGATAAGTGGATGTATTATAACATGAAAGCTGTCCCTTTTGGAAGCACGAATTCAGCAAGAGAGGGGAAAAAACTTTGATGATGTCACAGTTACCACCTGTGGGCGTGACTTTCTCCGATTGGTTTCAGATTGATCAGGTTCTGATGATTAATGATAGCCCTCACATTCATTATTTGATTCTTTACCATAAGACCATGATGTAGTTGAATGCAACATTTGTTATTAAATTATTAATATTATTTTTTTTTTTCCCCAAACACAACACTGATAAATGTTTCAGTCTGAATGAGCATTCTGTATTTAAATGCATGTTTTCTATACTTCATAATATATTCCAATAATAGCAGTTCATAAGAGCCTCGAACAGTCGTGTCACCTAATCGAAAGTTAATATCAAACTTAAATCAGTAATAACGTGTTATTAACAAGCATAAATTAGATACTATACTTGATAATAGTCAATAAAGTGCTGTTTCTTTGTAAGGAGGCCATTATTTATATGTTACATTGTAAGAATTTTGCCATTAGCTCATTTCTCATAAGCCATTGGATCTTAGTGGATCATGTCACATGACTGTTGTGGCCCATTGTCTAGCGTTTGTCTTTCATGGGCATTATTGTTTGTCGCTGTCTACCATTAGGGTTATTTATTTGATTTATTTTTTTTAGAATACTTTATTGATCCCACAGGGAAATTGTTTTTTCTTCGCATATCCCAGCGATGTAGGAAGTTGGGGTCAAAGCACAGGGTCAGCCATGCTACAGCACCCCTTGGAGCATAGAGGGTATAAGGCCTTGCTCAAGCGCCCCAATAGTGGCAGCTTGGCAATACCAGGGATTGAATCCCCCACCTTCTGATCAGTAACCCAGAGCCTTATCCACTGAGCTACATGTACCATATCCCAATAGATACCTTGTTCCCTCAACTCTGAAGTGGTAGCTGAATTAGTAAGGCTCTGGGTGCCTGATTGGATGGTTGGATGTTCAAGTCCTAGCATTGCCTTGCTACTCTTGGTCTCCCAAGCAAGGCCCACCCTGTTCCAGGGGTGCTGTATAAAGGCTGACCCTGTGCTTTGACCCCAGCTTCCTAAAATCTGTATATGTGACAAGTAAAAAGCCCTGTTATTTCTAATAAACAGAAAGGAGTTTTAAGTTAGTTTCTTCAGTGTTCAAGACAGAAGAATTTGTGCTTTGTGGCTTTTCTGTACCATGACAAGCTGCATTCTTTTTGTCTAATTGTCCAGACTGTCCTGCTTCTATGATTGCTTTTATTTTCTTCATTCTTTCCTTTTGTTGAAGCTGAACACTTGAAAATAACTTGAGCTTCTTCTGTGCCCAGGTGCATCGAGAAGAAAATGAATTGCCTCTCTTTCTCCAATCTTATCCGTTTCTCAGGTTTTGGGAATTTATTGTTGGCTACACATGCATGCATGCATTCATTTATAAACAGGAGAGAGTTTTCAGTGAGAATGTGAGAGCACACAGGATAGAGACGGGATTAGAATATCCATTTGGGTTTGGTTTGTTTGTTCTAGAAAGTACCTCTGATCCTTGTTTTGTATTCATTCATTCAAGCGCTTTATCCTCTTTATGCACAGTGGATACCAAGGAACTTCCCAGGAACACTGGGTGTCGAGGCAGTGTGTGTATTGCTGGACCAGAGACAGAAACAGTAGTAGTGATGCTGTAGTGTGTGAAACAAAAAAAACAAAAATAAAGGCTGCAGTGCAATTCAGAAGGCGTCAATTAGAATTTAAAAACAAGCACCCAGGCATGAAGTCATTAGATGATTCGAAGGGGCTTTTATGCTGGAGGTTAAGTCGAAAACAGAGCATGGTTTGCGTGAAATATTGGTAATGTAAAAGATGTCGAGCTCACTGCAGTACTGAAACCCTATAGAAGGTGGTCTGATTATGGTTGCATTGAAACTGTCAGGAATGTGAACACAACACGTACTCAGGTCCTCAAATAATACCGAGCACCAGAAAACTTGTAGATGTAAGGAATTTTACTGGCACAAGTGTCTTTGTGCTGCACATAATAGCATGAAAAAACACTCGGATTTGGACTGCGACAAACGTGTCCAGTGTGAAAACCACCTGAGACACAAAAGCTATAGTCAAGCATGGGCTTCTCATCTAATGTATGAATACACAACTTTTTAGAGAACAAACCCAGTGTTTGTGTATTGTGTCAGTATGTGTGTATGTAGGTAAAGATGCAAGCATAAAGCAACATATGCCATATACTCACACACCTCTTCTGTTTAGGAGTGCATGTATTATTTTACAGGAATGACACTGAATCACCTCAGGTAAACACACACTTTCTCTCTCTCTCTCTCTCTCTCTCTCTCTCTCTCTCTCTCTCTCTCTCCGCTCTCGCTCTTTCAAGCTACTCAGACTGTGTCCAAACCGGTGAGCTTTTCTATAAATCGCAGCGCTGTAAAAGTCAAGTGCCGACCCTCTCACCGAGCATTTCCCACCTCTCCTTCTCTCTTTTTCTCTCTCTCCATATTAGACATTTATCTATAAATGCCAGAGCTTGTAGGCAGAAAAGCCATATTAGTGCAATATGAAGAACTCAAATTTTGTGATTAGGGATCATTTTCCATGCCCCAGTGGAACCACTACTGAATCTGTGCTCGTAATTCTGTACTTATTTCATTACGCTTTTACATCAAGCCGCCTGCAGGTTTACAACTCAGCATTATAATCACCTCCGATATTACGCTATGACTTTTTATGTGTGATATAAACAGTGAGACGCAGTGACACAATATATATTTTTTTATACCACTGCCATTCAATCATTCGTTCTAGGCCAGTCTTTTATCAGTATCCTGTGCGTTGGGCAGTGGTGAAAGTTAAAGCAGAAATACATGAGGTAAAATATTACTTTTAAAAGTAAAAGTGCTCCCTTTAAACTTTTACCTCAGTAAAAGTACTAAAGTATTAGCCTTCAGATGTACTTAAATATTCAAAGTACTCTGATTTACAGTATTATGGGTAAATTGTTCCTATTATCCTTTTTGTCCCAAGGCTCAACTCGGTTTATGTGAAAAGACTCTAATGTTACTCTCAGCACAAAGAGCTATTTATAGAATGATATTTATGAGTCAAACACTGATTGATATCTATTAAAATTCATGAGCTCAAAAGCTTTTTTCCAACTACTTCAAAAAACCATTGACCAGTATTTATCCACTTATAAATAAAAAGGAACGACTGATTTCACAAAATGTAGTTGAGTAAAAAGTCAGACACTTGACTTTGAAACATAGTGAAGTTAAAGTAAAAGTCTCCCCAAATGGAAATATTTCAGTAAATTACAAATACGTGAAAAACCTCCTTAAGTACAGTAACGAATTACATTTACTTTGTTAAACTGGCATTGGGCATTCATACCTAATATTTCATAGTTGGCCTTGTAGATGTCATTTGCACTTATGCACTAACAGTGTTTTGGACATTATACAGTAAGAGTTCATTATAAAAGTGTTTCCTTTGTTATAATTGCAAAAAAAAAAGTCTAATAATTTTAAAAAAAAAAAACTGAATTTTTTGTTTTTATGTCTCCAATGAGATAGTTTAGAAGTGTTTAAATTTGCATTTGTTTGTTAACATGATTTTTTTTTTTTTTTTGCATTTACTCTTTTGCCCGTCTGTATAATGTAATACCTTGACTTCCTGTCTGAGTCTGGGTTTCTCTTTCTCAAGTCATCTCAGGGAGTTATTCTTTGCCAATTACACCTTACAAAGCAGTGCAAAGTAGGACAATTTCTCTTCAACCTAAGCGCAAACATAGCGTTTTATTTTAAGGAAAGCTACTGAAGCTAATTACACATTTCAAATCAGAACGAGAATACAAAAATAATAGCAAAGCGAAAAGAGAGAGAATGACGTCAGAGAAACGCCCACCAAGCTGTGGGTTTCTACAGAGAGCCAAGAGAGTGTAAAAAAAAATTGAGAGAAGATGCCAGCATCCTTAGTCAGAGGTAATGAGAAAGCCGAGAGAGAGAAAAAAAAGAACAAAAAACAACCCTTGTCAACTAACATGTCTTTTTTTGCAGCCCTTGAGTCATTTACTTCATTTCCTTTTCACACTATATGTCTCGTTCTCCCTTTTTTTTTCTTCTTTCTTTTTGCCTCTGGGGGACCTTTTTATTTAAGATCAGTTCTATTTGTATTACACACTTTACTGTAAAGCATTTTTTTTCAGAAAGCAAGCTGATGGCAGTGGAAAAAAAAAAGAAAAGAAAAAATCTCCTGAGATAGCATATGGAAGAGACCTTGAAACAGGCCAAGGCTTGGAGTTGAAACTCATTCTCTTTTGGGTGGCTTATATAATAATGTAATGATATTAAGCAGGTCCAGAAGAACAAGTCAAAAGTATTTCAGGTATTTTATAGATTCATGATGTTATCAAAGTAAGACTTGGCTAGTAAAAGTTCAATGAGTGCAGTAAAGATACTAAAGTAAGGATGTATAAGTGGAATCTGGTCCAGTGAACCATTGAAGTAAGACCATGAGTACCACAGATGGTACCAGAAACCAATCCCTGGTATCTGCATCATTTAGAGAAGGTGAAGGTATGGAATTGATAAGATGAAGATAAGCACACAGTAGGTGAGGTTATAGTTGAATAGTATATTAATGGTTATGATGCAACAAAGAACATCAAAGTTTAATGGGGTGAAGGAGCAAGAGCATGGTCTCCACAGCTTAAACCTGGTATCGGACCTTGTATTTGTAACATATCAGGTAGTATATTAGTTAGTATAACCAACATACAAGTGGTTGGCGGGTTTGGCAGGTAGGGTAGTGGTAGCTCAGTGGATAATATATTAGACTTCTGATCAGAAGGTCATGGTTAACATCCCAGCACCACCGAACTGCCCATGCTGGGCCCTTGAGCAAGGCCCTTAACCCTCAGTTGCTTAGCTGCAGAAAGCTAAGCAACTGTAAGCGACTGCAACTGTGACTGATAACTGTAATGCCACAAATGTACCAGAAATGTGTATCACTGTGTACTGCACTATATATAGTTAAAATGACAATAAAGCCTACTTGACTTGAAGGAGTTGATAAAAGTTGGTTGATTGATATGAAACTTGAAAATGATTGGTACGGAAAGGTTCACTGCACTTAGGGATAGTTACAAAGCAACCAATAACATGTTTTTTGTGAGCTAATGGAGCAAGAGGATTGGAAACAACAGCCAGTACCAATAAGCAGGATCTTGCATTTTTAGGATATATAAGGTAGTATCACCACTACCATATCAATAGTGAAGAAATTGTTCAAGACAATGTCTTAAACCTATGGTACAGCTAGAACATTGCACCAATGCTGAGAAGGTTCAGGTCATGCACTTAATAATAGGGAAATATTTATGTATGCTTGTGGCACATAGCACAAGCAACAGTATGTGATTTCAGACAGTGACTCCAGAATGTACATAAATATACAGCAATGATCAAAAGTCAGCATAAGCAGAAGGCCACCCAGTGCCAGTCCAAGCTTCCCAAGGTGAAAGTCAAATTATTTTTGCAGTCCTCTTCCTGCATCCTGTATACTATTCACTGCAATTACATCACATACCTCTCAGAGTGTGTAGCTATTTGACTTGGAATAAGAAAACAGGAAGGAAAGAAACTAGAATGCAGTATAATGGTTTGAGTACATAAAGAAAAACCAACACTGACACAAAAAAAATGGAAATAGAAATATCAACAGTTAATTGGTATTTATTATGACAACAGAGTACAAACCCAATTCCAAAAGAGTTGGGATGCTGTGTAAAATCTAAATAAAAACAAAATGCAATCATTTGCAAATCTAATTAACCTATATATTATTCACAATAGAACTTAGAAAATATATATAATGTTTAAACTGAGAAAATGTACTGCTTTTAGAAAAAAATAAGTTAATATTAATTTTGATGGCTGAAACACCTCTCAAAAAAGTTGGGATGCAGGCAACCAAAGGCAGAAAAAGTAAGTGTTACTAAAAAGGAACAGCTGAAGGCAAATTCTTTCAGTAGTAAAGAAGTGCAGAGGTTGAACAATCTGCAAAAAAACATTTCAGAATAATTTATCTCAACATCAAATTGCGAAGACTTGGAATATCTCATCATCTACAGTAGAAAATTTTATGAAAATATTGAGAGAATGCATTTGAATTTACCGTAATTTCCCGACTATTAAGCGCACCCATATATAAGCCACACCCACTGAATTTGACAAAGATTTTTATTTTAAACATAAATAAGCCGCACCTGTCTATAAGCCGCACTACATTGAAACTAATGAACTTTACACAGGCTTTAACGAAAGACAGTGTCTGTTACACGCTGTAATGGGTGAAATATGTTGTGGCTCCATTATAAGCAGAGCAGCATTTTGGGAATAGCCTGCCGCCGCATTTTTCCGCTATTACTGCATGTGTGCAAGACCAAGGAATATGTCCTTATTATTTTCTGATGCTCATTTCTAAGTTTCTTTGACTAAACCGTAACGCTGTTGCCAAGAAAAATTTAAAAGCACGAGTTTTGGAAAGCTGTCTGTGCTTATATGATTTCTGTTGCAACTGGAGTTAGCGAGCTATCCCATGACCCAGACTCAACGCGTTACAACGGCTTGTATCTAAACAGTAGCCTACCAAGAAAGTCATTGTTTACTCTCTTCCTCCTTCCTTTCACAACTATTTCTCTCGAGAGTTTATCTTTTGGCATCGTCGTGCGTTTAAAAAAAACGTTTTTTCTCCTGATGCCGTGCAGCTCAGAACACAGGTGAGGTGCGTTTTTTCATTTCCATTCGGAAATTTCATTGGTCTAATGTTATGGGGCTCAGTTTTTTGGCTTGAAGTTTGTGAAACCGGGAAAAACCCAGGAAAAATTCATAAATAAGCCGCTTCGTTGTTTAAGCCGCGGGGTTCAAAACGTGGGAAAAAAGTAGCGGCTTATAGTCCGAAAAATACGGTAGATTAAATCATTTTGTAATTTCTTACCAACGATTCTGAAATTGGGGTTGTAAAAACATAGAAAAAATACTGTATTGAACTGTCGGTCAAGAGAAAAAAACCTGGTAAAAAAAAATGGTATGCAGGTTGTGTGTTTTTTGTAACTAAAATGCTTAACTGATTAATATATTACCTTCTCACACTGTAAATGAGTCCCATTATCCTTTATGCACATCAAGTACAACATTATCAATAGCAGGGTGTGATTAGCTCACTTAATGATATCATGCTCATCCTGATATCTTGTGTACACTTCATGTGGGTTATGTTTATGGTTCTTAATTAGAATCTTTTTGATTGAGTTATGATTCCTTCATTCAACAATTTGTTTTGAAACATAAAAAGGGAGCTTTTTGGTTGCAGGTGGTTCAGCTAGTCCTACCAACTGTGAGCGTTTTATAAAAGCTAGCATTGATAAAGGTCAGAAAAACAAATAAGACTTGATTTTTGCTTGTTGATGAGACTATAAAAACTCACTGAAATGACAAACTTGTACATTAAAAACTGGTTACTTCTACAACTGATTCTGATTTAAACCATCTTTTGATAGTTAGCGAGGTGTAACTTTTGGTGTAGTATTAGCTATCCAGCTAATTGACAAAAATCACTACCAATTGTCTTTCATGCTAGACGACCTGAAAAAAATGATGAAATATTTTGGCTATAGTAAAAATATTAAAGCTTAGCATACCTAGCATCTACATGTTTGCGCTTGTGCTAGCTAGTAGAACATACAGTAACTGTCATGTTTATGGCTACCAAAGAAACTTTCCAAGATGTGTGATTGGGACAGGTGTAGATCACAACTCCAATTCATTTGCTCATTTGCAGCAGTCGATTGATGAGATTGAACTTATCTCAAAAGCTAACCAAACAGATTTTGACTTTTTTTTGAGACCAGAGTGAAACAGGCAAAACAAAGTGAAAAACAAAAAAGAAAAGAGAATCAATCTATCTTGTGTGAATTTTCTGTCTCTCACTGGTCATACTCTGATGAGTCCTCAGAGCAGGGTAAAGCAGATTAGTTTCGAGAAAATGTCACCCGTAAAAAAGCGGTCCATCAAAAAGTGTTGACATTCACTGTGCTCCGTCGAACATCCCGGAGCCTCGTGAGAAAGCTGATCCGCCCTTATCAAGTACAGATGAGAATTTCTTGCGCATGAAGGCAGAGTGTAATTGTGAAAAATGGGCCTATAACGCATACAATTTAGCATAAAATGCTGGAATTTCCATAACGAAATAAAAAAACAGGCTGGAGAAGGATTGATGATTTGAGATGACGCAGGGATTTGAGGCAGAGGTGCATTATTTGGATTTTTCTATATATAGGAGTCAACTTTTAAAGCAATTTGAGATAAGAGGGATAATATAGTGTGTGTAGTGTGTGTGTGTGTGTGTGTGTGTGTGTGGTCTGCAGACTAATCTAGAACCATATGATGCAGCAACTGTCAACTTCTCTTTCACATTGCAGATCATGGTGATCATGGAACCCAGAAAACACCCACTCATTTGTTGTGTGTGTGTGTGTGTGTGTGTGTGTGTGTGTATGTATGTGTATATATATATATATATGTGTGTGTGTGTGTGTGTGTGTGTGTGTGTGTGTGTGTGTGTGTGTGTATGTGTACAATAAATTTTTATTTTATTTATTTTGATTTATTTCCTGATTTCTACAAATATTAAATCAGAGACACAACAAGGAAGCTGACATCTCAATATGATTATGATTGGCGGCTGTTTGTCCCGAGACGTCTCACACACAAAAACCCAGATGTGGACGGGTTTAAAATGGAGCTGGAGGGCTCTGTGTGTGTGTGTGTGTGTGTGTGTGTGTGTGTGTGTGTGTGTGTGT
>JAAIIK010000017.1:10007543-10021036 GCA_014706435.1 Silurus glanis | reverse complement strand
TGTGTGTGTGTGTGTGTGTGTGTGTGTGTGTGTGTGTGTGTGTGTGTACTTAATACGGACTAAATGTTTGTTTGACCCCTTGTTTCTTATATTAGGGATAGAAAATAGGTGTGTCTGTTGCAGACAAATTATATCATCACAGAACCATCTAGACAGTCAGTAGAGACCACAGTAGTGTGTATCAAACAGAGCTGATCAATATAAACGATAAGGATAAAACTTTGTGAATGTTTTTGAGGTTGGGACTAGAATTAGATTTAGGTCCAAGCATAATATTGATTGCATAAATGAGTCTCAAAAAACGATAGTAACGCAAAAGTTTGTGTGTGTGTGTGTGTGTGTGTGTGTGTGTGTGTGTGTGTGTGTGTGTGTGTGTGTGTCATTCCTGCAGACTGATTGGAACTATATTTGTATTTTTTAGTTATGGGAAGCGTGTACACAATTAAGCTCAAATATAACACCAGGCCAGGGCAAAAACATGACACGTTCCAGCAGGATATCAGAATACTTTATAGATTCCATATGGAAATTGTTGGGTTTCATTTGCTTACAATAAAATTTTAATTAAAATTAAATTAAAATAAAATATAAGAAAAATAAATCCAAAAATACATTTTAAGTTAAATGAAATTAAATGTGTAGCAGCAGTGAAACAGATGGCAGATTATAGTATTATGCAATTATAGTATACAAGTTATTTTCTTATTCCTAAGTTCTTATTATTATTATTATTATTAAATTATTATTATTTTATTATTATTATTATTATTATTATTATTATTATTATTATTATTATTATTATTGCTGGTTTTGTATGAGGAAGTCAGGTGTGTCAGAGAAGTATGTGAGGGTGGTGCAGGACATGTATGAGGACAGTGTGACAGCAGTGAAGTGTGCAGTAGGAACGACAGAGGTGGAGAAGGTGGAGGAGTTCAGGTACCTGGGGTCAACAGTGCAAAGTAATGGAGCGTGTGTTAGAGAAGTGAAGAAAAGAGTGTAGGCAGGATGGAGTGGATGGAGAAGAGTGATAGCAGGGGTGATTTGTGATAGTAGGGTATCTGCAAGAGTGAAAGGGAAAGTTTATAGGACTGTGGTGAGACCTGAGATGTTGTATGGTTTAGAGACAGTGGCATTGAGTAAAAGAGAGGAGGTGGAGCTGGAGGTAGCAGAGCTGAAGATGTTGAGGTTTTCGTTGGGAGTGACGACGATGGACAGGATTAGAAATGAGTTTATTAGAGGGACAGCGCACGTAGGACGTTTTGGAGACAAGGTGAGGGAGGTGAGATTGAGATGGTTTGGACATGTGCAGAGGAGGGACATCGGGTGTGGAGACGGATGATCCGCTGTGGCAACTCCTAACGAGAGAAGCCGAAAGAAGAAGATTATTATTATTGCTTTAAAATTATTGCACATCATTGCCCAATATATTAACATTATATAAGTGTGGCATGAAACTCTACATATATAACTATATCTATTTCGTCTAGATAGATATGAACCTGGCTCCTTAAAATCCCTGCCACAGGGAACAGCTGCCAAACTCCCAAAAAGAGAAAGAGATAGAGAAAGAGGAAGAGAGAAAGAAAGTGAGAGTTAGAGGAAGTTTGTGTGGTGTATCCTTGTACCTTCCACAGTGGCACAAACTTAGCAGTTTGGCAATTATAGCTGAGCTACAGATCAGGGTGAAAGCATATGGTGTGTGTGTGTGTGTGTGTGTGTGTGTGTGTGTGTGTGTGTTATTATGTAGCATTGCATACTGTTAACCTAAAAGATTCTGATTATGTATGATAAAAATGTCTCTAGTGAAAACAGTTGAAAACAGATATTATAATTAGAGCTGACGCTTAACAAGTTTCCATCATCATCATCATCTCTCTCACACTCTTTCTCACTCACTCACTCACTCTCACTCACTCACTCTCTCTCTCACTCACTCTCTGTCTTTCTTGCTCTTTCGTGAGTTTTCAAGCACACATGATGTCTCATAGAAAACACAAATGGAAGTCAAGCACTTTGGCTGAAAGCAAAATAGAGAGAGAGAGAGAGTGGAAAAAAGTGTGTATATGTGTGTGTGTGTGTGTGTGTGTGTGTGTGTGTGTGTGTGTGTGTGTGGTACAAATAAATATCCTACTATTTAAATACTAGTACAATATTAACATATCCAACTGCAAGAAGAAAGATTTCTAGCATTTGTTTCAAATAAGAAGTCTGTGTGTGTGTGTGTGTGTGTGTGTGTGTGTTTGAATGCATACAGAAACAGACTGCTTGACCTAGCTGGTGCTTTTGTTTCATTCTGTTAAAGGTTAAGAGATTCCAGCAGGCGTCCTTCTGTATCCCTGATATAGCAATACTCAGACACAAACACACACACAACACACACATTAAATCGAATCCATATTCCGCCAAAATCGCCACGAACACAGTCTATCACTCACCACTGTCTGTATTGTAACAGTGAGCAGTAAACGTTCTGAATCATGGCTCCGTCTGCTCAGTGCCAAAGAGCTGCTGATTGAATTTACTCACCATGAGGTGTTAGAGGCTCACACACTTTTACACACATAGACACACAAACACACACTCCTGCATGCAGAGTGCTAGCCGTGTACCAGCGTGTGGCTTTAATCCGACACAGCCAGTGGTTTCTTTTTTCAGACATATCAACCTCTACAAATTGCACAGGAAATTTGAATTGGAGTAAATCTGTTATCTTTAAAAAAAAAAGAAGGTTGTGAGTTCAAATCCCAGTACCATTAAGCTACAGATGCTGGACCTTTAACCCTTTTACTGCTCAGTTTTATAAATGAGATAATTGTAAGTCACTCTGGATAAGAGCATCTGCCAAATGCCGTAAATGTAACCGTGTAACCCTCCATTCTTCTGGGAAGATGTTCCTCAAGATTTTGGAGTGGACTTTTGAAGATTTGGGCTCATTCAACCACATGGGTGTTAGAAAACTTATGTAAATCATGTAAAAACTGTATATCCTGCACTTGCTGATATTGCACTCTGGTTAGACCCAAACTGCATTTCATTGCCTTGTACTTGTACATGTGTAATGACAAAGTTGAATCTAATCTAATCTAATCTAATCTAATCTAATCTAAAGTCAGGTACTGATGTAGGGTGTGGTCTGGGGTGCAGTCAGTGTTCCAATTCATTTCAAATGTGTTTAAAAGGGTTAAGGTCAGATTTTATTAGGCTACTCATGATCTTCCACTCCAACCCTTATAAATCACATCTTCATATAGCTGCATTTGTGCATTGTCATGCTGGAACAGGTTTGGGTCTCCTAGTTTAAACAAATGGAAGGTCTAATGCTACCACATCTATAGACATAATTTACAATTGTGGGACTCAAAGTTTGTGCTAACAGTTTGAGGAAAAATCACATATGGCTGGAAAAGTCGTGTGTCTTCATACTTTTTGTCTGTATAGTGTATATATGTTACTCATTCTAAACACTCAGGCAGTTCTGGTTTAATCACCATTTTAATTAATGTGTTGCTTTATGAATCAAACAACAGGGCAACAGCAGTATTTTTGATTACCGTAATTTCCCGACTATAAAGCGCACCCAAATATAAGCCGCACCCACTGAATTTGACAAAGATTTTTATTTTAAACATAAATAAGCCGCACCTGTCTATAAGCCGCAGGTGTCTACACTGAAACTAATGAACTTTACACAGGCTTTAACGACAGTGTCTGTTACACGGGTGAAATATGTTGTGGCTCCTTTAAGAGCAGAGCGGCATTTTGGGAATAGCCTGCCGCCGCATTTTTCCGCTATTACTGCATGTGTGCAAGACCGAGGAATATGTCCTTATTATTTTCTGATGCTCATTTCTAAGTTTCTTTGACTAACCCGTAACACTGTTGCCAAGAAAAATAAAAAAGCACGAGTTTTGGAAACCTGTCTGTGCTTATAAGATTTCTGTTGCAACTGGAGTTAGCGAGCTATCCCCTGACCCAGACTCAATGCGATACAACGGCTTGTATCTAAACAGTAGCCTACCAAGAAAGTCATTGTTCACCGTCTTCCTCCTTCCTTTCACAACTATTTCTCTCGGGAGTTTATCTTCTGACATCGTCGTGCGTTTAAAAAAAAACGTTTTTTCTCCCAATGCCGTGCAGCTCAGAACACAGGTGAGGTGCGTTTTTTCGTTTCCGTTCGGAAATTTCATTGGTCTAATGTTATGGGGCTCAGTTTTTTGGCTTGAAGTTTGTGAAACCAGGAAAAACCCAGGAAAAATTCATAAATAAGCCGCTTCGTTGTTTAAGCCGCGGGGTTCAAAACGTGGGAAAAAAAGTAGTGGCTTATAGTCCGAAAAATACGGTACTTAAAATGTTCAAACTAGGAGACCCAAACTTGTTCCAATGTCCCTGTGCACAAAGCTAGCTCCATGAAGATATGGTTTACATGGTTTGAAATGGAAGATTATTCGTATATACAGTACAAGCAAGAAAATTCCTGGTGATTTGCGCATTTTGTTTCACAATAAATGTAAATGCATGTGGTCAAAATGTTTATTTTGGTGCAAAGCGATTGTTTTTGGGGGGGGATTCTGTGACATACAAAACTACAGCACCTAAGTAGCCTGGCTTGCATAATGCAGATTAAAATGAAATAAAATAGAAATTGGTTGACGAAGAGGTTTTTGCCTAGGCAATAAATCAGGAGAAGTACATCACATTGCATACTGGTAAATGTGTCATAAATAGACAAGTTAAATTTTTTATTTATATATCTATACATTTTTATTATTATTATTTATTTATTTATTATGTCAGACATCTCCTTATATTCACCACACTCTCACTAATGTTTTCCAGTTTTTCTCAATGTTTTTTCTGTTTCACTCGCTTGCTCCCAAACTTGTGATGTAATTGGGAAGTAAGTGGAAAGTTAGATTCCACTCTGGAATGTAGATGAAAACAGCTTGACTATAAGAGGGAATAAAATTTTACTGCAGTTTTATATATGCTAATTAACATCAAGCTTTAGAATTAAAGCTCTCTCTGCTCATTGCACACACATCTTTATCCCGTACCACTCTGTACACATAGCTTTCTATTTCATTTTTACTAAATATAATAAAACACTAATGTTAATCTAAACCAATGGCAATATCAATGATCAATTACTTTATCTATTTATGTAATGCTATTAATAAGTGCCATTGCCCAAGAGACAGTGTCAACCTCGCAGCTATACCACACACACACACACACACACACACACACACACAGAGAGAGAGATATACATGTAGCCCACACAGTTTCTCTGTTTAATGATGTGTTTAATATCTTGTTAAACTCTTAATGGTTTGTTGGCTGCAATTATTTTTTTTTTATTGTTGTTCAGAATGAATTGCATGTTTTATATAAATATAAAGTAATTTGTTGTTATTATTAGTAGCATGCATAATATTAGAACACAATTATTCCTATAATTATCATCAGTTGTGTTCATGGTCATGCTACCATTTTGTTTTCCAGTAGGGTTTGTGATGTCGAAGACATTTATCAAGGAAAAAAAAGAAAAATGAAATTGAAATTAAAACAGCAACAACAATTATAATCATTATCACCACCAATTGTTATTATTATTATTATTATTAGTAGTAGTGGTCGTAGCTATAATATCATGTTATATTATGGATAATAATAAGGAAAGAAGAATTGTATTATTATTGTTATTATTATTATTATTATTATTATTATTATTATTATTATTATTATTATTATTATTATTATTCAGAAGATGTTGGATTTCTAATTAAAAGGTTGTGAGTTTAAATCCTAGCACTACCAAGCTGCCACCGCTGGGCCCTTCAGCAAGGCCCTTAATGTTTAACTTCTCACTTATATAGATAGGATACTTGTAAGTTGCCAGATAATGTAAATCACGTTGGATCAAGTTCATTTATTTATTTTCATTATTTATTTTCTCCACTTCATTCATTCATTCTTGTTTTCATTCATGTATTTGTCAGTGTAAATTTACTTCTGCAACACCTGTACAACATAACATGCTAAATATATACTGTGTATAAAATATAATCTTTCTGTTAATCTTCTTCAGAGTTTTGCTCATTCTACATTTTTGCTTTCAACTCTGCATTCACAATTTCTGTACATAACAAATGACCAATCTCACTTGTATCACTCTGTGTGTTGTTTCAGGTCTTCTTTGCCACCTGATAACCAAATACCAAACACACACACACACACACACACACACACACACACACACTCATGCTGTATAATTAATGCCGAGTCCGAATGCTGATCCAATCGCGCTCCTTCAGCTGACAGCTCTAGAAAAAAGCCCATGTAATGTATTCGCGTAACCTCTGACATCTTAGAAGGATTCTTCAGTTTCCTCTACTCTTCTTTATCTCCCTTTCTTTCTCTCGTCTTTTGGCATGCGTTGTCCACCTGTATGGGAGAGAGCTTTGTATACATGTTACACTGTAATTAATCCACCATGTCCCTGCAGGATCGTCTCCTCATGACAGTGCATCAGTTCTTTCTATCTGTCTGTAATACGGCTCATTAATTACTCATTGCTTTGAACTCCAGGTCTGTAAATTGTTTCCTACACACAGGTGATTTTTTGGCTGGGGTGGTAGACAGATAAGTAAACTTAAATCAAGCCGGTATTGATTTCCTCTTACTAATGAGATGATTCAAACACTCTTTATAAGTGGATGATTAGTGAGAAGCTGTACATAGCTCCCTTTTCTTTTTTTATCAGGAAATAAAAACATCCGTCGATGTTCCTAGACGAATATGAGCTAGATCTATAAGTGGGTAAAGCAGCCAACATTTTGTTTGGATATTTTTATCCACTTGTAACTGTTCTTCTTCAAATCTTCAGTTTATATATTTAGCATAAGTTTCCCTGGTTATTCATATCTCATTCAACTCTAAAATACTATTTAATCTAGCGTTAATGTTAGCTAACTTGATTGCAGTGCTGCGTACATTTAGCAGCATGTCTTCAGATATCCTTCCCTGTAAAAACTCAATTCAGCTAGTTGTACTGAACTAGCTGTCTTGAACTAACTGTACTGAACTATGTTATAAACTAGCTATTGTGAGCTGTACTAAACTCACTGTCTTAAACTAGCTGTGCTGTTCTAGCCGACTGGTTGTGAGCTAACTCTACTGAACTGTTTGTCTTGAACTATGTGTCTTTAACCATTTGTTTTAAACTAGGTGTACTGAACTGCCTGTGGTGAGCTAACTGCCCTAAACTAGCTGTCTTGGACTGTCTGTTTTGATATACCTTGAACTAGCTGTACTAAACTAGCTACATTGAACTAGTTGAACTGAACTAGATGGACAGAACTAGCTGTTCTAAAGTTTATGACTTGATCCAGATGTACTGAATTAGCTTTACTAAATCTGCTGTCTGAAATGATTTGTACTGAACTAGCTGTGCTGATCTAGCTGTCTTAATCTAGCTGCACTGACTATTTGTCACAAATTAAGATAAGCTACTTTATTAAGATACCTTTATTCGTTCCACAGTCACAGAAGGGTAGCTCCAGTATCCATTCAACATCATTGATGGTTTTTCGTGGACAAATCAGTGCTTTTAAAAAAATCTTTTTTGTTTGCTTTCATGTACAGTATAATATTACTTGTTCCATTAAGTCACACACGTTTAAATCACATAATTGCTTTGGTGGCTGTGAAAGGCATGTCATTGGTTGGTTAGACCTATTGAAGAACACACCTTTCAGTTGAACTGAACTGACAGGTGAAATATTAAGAGACAAAAGCAGTCGATAGTAAAGCCTGCCCACAATGAAAACTGATTGTTTTAGTTAGCAGAAAGACTAATCAGGACACAATCTGTGTAACTCTCGTACGCCTTAGCACTTGTTCCCTCTCACTAGAAATTCTTTGGAGTCTCTTGCTCAAAAGATTTATTCCTGAGAAATTGCATATAATTGCATTGCATATGCCAGGAAGCCACTGGGAGAAGGAGAGGTCTGGGTTATATCAAAGAATTCTAATTCTACAATTTCATATGAAGTGTAAGAGAACACATGACGTAGGCCTACCGTGTGAAGACACATTTGATTTAGGTAGTAAGCAGTTCCGATTAGCTATGCAGAATACGCTAACTAGCCGCTAATTTACATTTACATTTACATTTGCGGCATTTAGCAGACGCTCTTATCCAGAGCGACGTACAAAAGTGCTTTGAGTCTGTAGTAATGAATAAATCTACACTGGTATGCTAGATTACAAACTTAATATAAATATAACTCTTGAATTCTACAAACTTGGAAAGTGCTAATTTAAGTATTTCAGGAAGAGGTAGGTCTTCAGTCTAGCTGTCTTGAATATATATATATATGGATGCTTCAGGCTTTTTGTTTACTTAAAAAGACAAATCAATTTGGGTTCATTCATTCTTTAGGCATTTTAATCCAAATTGATTTATAAACTGGTGAGATGTTAAAGGATCAACAGCACAGGACAGTGAGGAGGAAGAACAAAGAAATAAATAATCATATATATATCAAATTATACACAAATGATATGATCAAACTAGACGAAAAGCACAAACTTGCGATACAGATGTGATGAGAGGCCTCACAGTGCTGTGAGTCAGTTGCTACTTGAAATCGAATCGACTTCCGCAGTACTTTGATGTTCGAGGCCGTGCATTTATGCCCGTAGCGTCTTCTACGCAGCATGTAATCTCGACTCGACACTTGCGAGCATCGCACCAGCCGGCGCCGGATATTAGGAAGGGGTTGCCATGGCAACACTGCCACTGGCGGCAAACACGAGAGTGTGTCTGAGCCCTGTGAAGTGTGCACGTGTTTTGTTTTTTTTCTTTTTGAATCAAGATTAAAGAGTTGAAGGGAAAATGGATAAAGGATGTCGCTTACATCACAGCAGCGTTGTTGGTTTATTTTATTTGCCTGAGTGGTGTTTGTTTAGTTCTTGGGGGTAAGCGGGGAAAGAAATTGGGCGGCAAATGATACGAGCGTCAGGCGTAAAAAAAAAAAAAAAAGTGGCTCTTTGTGTTTGGTAATAAATAAAATATGTCACAGCTAGCTGTTGCGTCACACTGCAAGTTTCACCTCCAACTTATTGACAAGTAGAAAAAGGCCATGGGGATCTCTCTCTCTCTCTCTCTCTCTCTCTCTCTCTCACTCACACACACACAAAAACTTTGTTTTTTTATATCTGTCTAAATGCATCTTTATAATTCTCTCTCTTACTAGCTATCTATTTTTGTGTCTATCTATCTATCTGCCCACCTGCCTGTAGTTCTTTTTTTCTGTCAGTCTGTCCATGTTCCTTTTTTATTCTTTTATCCTTTCTTTGCCTCACTAATGTCTTTCATTCTGATTTTTTTTAGATGTGTCTGTCTGCCTCCTTCTACCTGTGTGTACTCTCTCTCTCTCTCTCTCTCTCTCTCTCTCTCTCTCTCTCTCTCTCTCTCATGGTCCTAACTGGCAGCGCTGTGTTTCAAGTGTATAATTCTATAACAGCGAAGGTTGTTTTGTTTGTTTGTGTGAGATTATTTCCAGCTGTATTGTTATCCTTTATGCTAATGATTTGAGGTGTGTGTGTGTGTGTGTGTGTGTGTGCGCATGCGTGTGTGTGTGGGTGTGGGGGTAGGTTGGGGCAATCTGGGGATTTAAGGAAACATTTCCAATTCATATGAGTTATATAAATATTGTTTATGTTCTAAATGTCATGCCTGGGGTGCAGGTTGGATTTTTAATGTGGATTTTTAACGTTAAAGCTTTTGTAATGAGCAGCATGAACTGCAGCAGGGTGGAAGTGAAGCAGACAGCATGCAGTGTGTAAATCAGTTCCCCTTCGGGAACTCGAGCTGCGTCGAAACGCTATGGGGCGCTCCCTGTGACTGTGCATGCAGCCTTGTGCTGCCATTGAAACTTGCTGTATGTACTTGGCGAGCAGCTCACAGACTCCATTTGCCCTACCATTTGCCCTACCATGTTGGAAACCTTAAGAAAGTATTGTTTGTTTGCTTTTTTGCTTCTAGATTTGTTCTTCTTTGCCAATTTGCTTATCAGAACAACCAATCAGTAATCTTGAGGAGTCGATGCTCAGCAGTTATGGCTTCGGATTACTGGTCAGGAGGATAAGTTTAAATCCCGGAATCGCCATGATGTCAATGTCACGTTGTTAGGCAGGACTCTATTGACTTATTTACTTTACTTTTTTTACAGCTTCTAACACCACGAGTACTATGGGTAGTTCCTCGCCTTACCAATTTATTATTGCCAACCCACAACTAATAGCGGTCACTAAACCTCTGGGAAATGTTTCTTTTAAATAAATTATGTACGTTGGTTTCCAATCAAAGCATAAACACGAGCACTTCCTGGGTCCAAATGAGTCTCTCTCTCCCTCAGACTGCATGAGTTTCTCCGAATGAGGCTGTCAGTCAAAGTGAATGATCACGCACAACGACACCCATCACATCATGCGATCGTCTCAATTTAGCACCCTTTCCATCTCGTCCGTCATCTTTCCATCCTTCCCTCATGCAGCCCCAAAGCCTTCCTCGCAGTGATGGATGGATGAAACCAAATGAGTGGGGACATCTCCCGTGTCTCGCATCATCTCTCTTAGACACGAGTCGGATTTAACCGCGTCACCTAGTACTTATATAAATGCTACTCCACAGCAGTAATGAATTCTCGAATCTGGTCAAAAAGGTTAGTTCATTTTCCTTTAAGGGAGCTGCAAGGCAAGTCATACTATAGATTTATGTTAATATGCCTATTCTAATATGTTTGTGTTTCTATGGTAACGGCTCATATTGTTAATGCTTCACATAAATGGATTAAAAACCACGTGTAGTCATTAAAATTTCTAAAAGTCTTTAGTGTGTTCTCAGTTTCATCAAGGTAGAGGGTGTGGACTAGTGGAACTAGAATGCTTTGCGGATTTTCCACATCAATGAATGGATCAGATGTATGGAATGAATGGAAGATTGAAACTTTAGGTTTGTTAAACAGTAAATTGGCTTCATGTCACCACCCTATTGATTATTTACCTTTAACTGCACAGATTTTATCCACTCACTCACTGCCACACTTGCTCTCAGATCACTGATGTGGAGATGTTGAGGAAGGTTGGTGTATCTAACAGCTGCTGAACTGTGAGAGAAACATAATTAGCTTGGAAGGTTCCGGCAGCGGCGGTGCGTTCCACTCGGATGCTTGCTCCGGGGTTACCCGTGATTAACCCTGGAATGGATCACTCTAGCTCCACTGAGCAAGGAGATGGGTGATCTATAAGACAGACATGCCATGTGTCTTAAGGTCAATGATCTGAGAAAGAGTTTAATGGTATTTTAGGGGGTTGTGAGGATCCTACTGGGAATGAATAGGCTGGGTGTAAGAGATAGACAGGAGCATAGCTATGGTGATCATGTGACTATCCTCGTATTTTGCTCCCTTATTTCACTCTTTTTTTTTATTGTTCTTCCTGACAGTTATGAGTGAGTTATGAGTTATGAGGGTAAATACTTGTGTTTTAACTCAAAAACCAATACGTACATGCTCAGGTCCTCATCCAGGGACATTTTCCACCAGCAGAGTGCTAGGAAGTGATTTCAGGAAGTGAAGTATGAGTATTTTAAAAACTTTGTACTGAATATTCTTGAAAATAAAATATTAATGGCTGTATCGGTATGTTTAAGATACATTTTGACAATCGATAGTTTATCATAAGATTCATATATCCATTTTAAACATACCATTCTGCATTTATCCCCATTTGCAGTTCTCATAACCTCCACTCCTCTGGGAAGATGTTACACTAGATTTTGGAGTTGTGAAGATGTGTGATTGTTCAGACACTAGAGTGGTAGTTAAGTAAAGGCGATCAGCTTTCCATCTCATCCCAAAGGTTTCCAGTAGGATTGAGGTCAGAGCTTTATTGCAGGCCACTCAAGATCTTTTACTCCAAACCATGTAAACCATATCTTCTTGGAGCTCATTTTGTGTACAAGAGCATTGTGATGCTGGAACAGGGAAACTTTTATGCTTCCACATCCAAAGAATGCTGTACATTCTATATTCTGTATATGCCTCCATCTTTGTCTTAACATATTTTCCAAAATGTGTTTAGTTGCAATGCATAACCTTATTCAGAATACAAGTGACCTTCATTTTTTTGCAAGGACAAAACTGAGCCATTGTGATTTTGACTCATTTCACAATGTCATTTGGCATTACATTAAGAATATAAAAATATAAGAAATAAAAAAACTTTTGCTATTATTTGTTTGTTTATTTTGTTAAAACATTTACATGTAAGTAGAATTTCACACATTAAGATTTATATGAACGCCTGAGTAGATGACTATTTGAAAAGAGCTTGAAAGCCAAAAAAAAAGAAAAGTAAAATCAATTAAATTGTGTGTCAAACTGTGATATTAGGTATAAAGTGTAACTGCAGCAGCTTAAGTCATTCATTTTGTCTTCAAATGAAAATTTTTGACATTAAAACTTTTTAAAAAGTAGCTTCCGTGTGACTGAATAATTTTAAAATCAGCTTAAATAAACAGAGAAAATAACAATGCGTTGTGACACCAAAATGTCATTCATCATCATTTAATCACTTCTCAAAATGAAATAATAGAAAAAGTCCATACAGGAAGCAATATGCCCTCAATAACCTCCCAACCCGAGTATACACGTTGTTAGCATTCAGTCAGGGACGTGTGAAATCTATTGTACCGCGCAATTATTGAACACTGACGACAGTCATGTAAAAGTTAACGTCTCCAAAACCAATAGAGCACAAAGAGACATTAGAACAAAATTATAGTGTTAATAGTTTAAAAGCTGTTGCCATGACCACCTTCAAAAACACCTCCATTCCGAGAAATAACAGAATTTCTACAAGTAAAAGACTAAGAATTGGTTGTGTGTTTAACATCTTACTACTGAACAAGTCAAGTCAAGTTTATTTCTATAGCGCTTTTCACAACAGACATTGTCTCAAAGCAGCTTTACAGAAATCAACAGTCAAGGTGAATGATGTGTATTTATCCCTGATGAGCAGCCGTGGCGACTGTGGCAAGGAAAAACTCCCTTAGATGTTATGAGGAAGAAACCTTGAGAGAAACCAGACTCAAAAGGGGAACCCATCCTCATTTGGGTGACATCAAGAGTTTGATCATAAATCTTTCAACAATACAGAACACTGGAGAGTGAGAACTAACATGAGTACTGGAGTATAAGATTATAAGTAATGTTCTTTCTACAGTCTTTGGTAACATTGGGAACACTGCTCTGATTATTCAAATTATCTGGCGCTATTAAGGCTGCATTAGATAACATGAACAAATGCAGACAGACAGAGAGACAGACAGACATGCAGACATGTAAATGGCCTTTTTTTAAAAAAATGTTTTATATTTAGATAGATAGATAGATAGATAGATAGATAGATAGATAGATAGATAG
>JAAIIK010000017.1:9951409-9971030 GCA_014706435.1 Silurus glanis | reverse complement strand
ACACACACACACACACACACACACACACACACACACACACACACACAAACACAAACACTCACACACTCACACACAGCTAGATCCAGGGAGGAAGGGATATTGCTTATTCCTAGATACACACACTCAGGTGACATGCAAGGACCGAGTGTAAGGCTAAAATGCCCACCCCGTATGTGTTTGTCCGAACAGAAAACCAGGCTTGCTAGAATTCGTGCCACGAAGACCTGGGGTGCTAACGCTTATTTGCAGTACAAACATAACGGGCTGCCGGTCAACGCCAAGGAGGAGGTAACCGTGGAAACCGCGGGAGAAATGCTGTGCCGTGACGGGCTGGGCCTGGTGTCGGTGCTGGTGCATGCATACCTTCTGACCCCTGACCTTTCACCACTCCACCATGGGGCCAGAGCTGTCTTCATTCGAATGCTTTCTATCATTAATGCTCTCTCTTTCTCCCTCTCTTTCTTTTACAATCACAATTTTTTTCATCCCTGCTGTTCCGTTTCTCATTGAGTTCTTCCCAGTCATCGTCCATTTTTGTTTCATGTCACTAGTTTACTCACTGCACCTCTGATTATCTCATTATCACTTAAAAACACAGAGAAGACAGCATCTCCTCCTGGTGACCGGTCATGGGATCCTGGTCATCCCAAGACAGCAGGGCATCAGCTTCGGTACCAGTGGAGCTCTTGCTCCTTTTCTATGAACCCTCTTCTTTCCATTTTCCTCCATCTCATCTCCACTCTCCTGCACCTTCACCTACTTACCTACCTGTCTGTGCTCCATGCCTCTTTTAACAAGAATTTCCGAGTGACCTTCTCATAGCTGCCCGAACAGGCCTGTGTTTTCTCTTCTTCCTCATGACATCATTCTAAATGCATCCTAGATTTCCATCCCATGGAGGAATGAGAATGTTTGAGTTGCATGTCGATGAATTGCCAGCATCTAAAAGTTGGGGGAGGGGGGAAGGGGATGGTTGGTGAGATGGGGCCAGTGTGACTCAGAGGCCATAAGGGGAGTGTTGACTGGGTGTCAGCGCGGATGTTTGCACGCACAGTAAACACTCCAGCTGTGGTCTTTGGACTGCATCGTGTAATGTCCTGTCTTGATGAACCAGCGGGTTTCTAACAGGCATGCTCAAGGTTTAAATGCAGCAGACACTGCAGTTTCAAATGCACATTTCCACGGCAGGGAACGTTGAGCTTAAAAAAAAATGGACGGCAGTTTTTAGTTACTGAATCGTAGTTCCGGGTTCCTTTTTAGCCAGTTTTTTTGTGCAGCAGGAACTGCATGAAGCTGGCCATACTGAGCATTGCTTATTGAGCAAATGATGGGACGCTTTACTTGACATTTTCAAAAAATACTTTCCTCAGTTAACAACTTTTCAGCTTTTTGTTTTACCAAAGTAAAGAAGCAAAACTGGTTTAAATGCCACATTTTCTGTATTAAAGCAATAATGAACAATAACTATAATGACTGAATTAACTTTCTAGTTCTTTGCTCTGTATTGTAAATGTTCTTGTGATGTCATTTTGCCCTACAAAATAACCTAAAAGCAACCAAGAGCTTACAACACTTTGTAGATCTCAAGAGAAAAGCTTTTGTGAGTCAAGTATAAATAAACTAGCTCTGCTCTCTGGGTGTGAGGGAATGACATACTTTCATTTTCCTGTCAATCAAAGTATCATCAGCCTATCACAAGCATCTGTGAGATTATTTATGCATAAGAGGGCTTTCTGTAATGCAATGTGATTAAGTTGGTTAGTTCTCGTCACATATTGTTGCACATGTTGGCCTCAATCAGGGAGAGCTGAATAGTGGGTGGGTATTTAACCAATAGTTGACCAAATTGAAGGAATGAAACATAAAATAGAATTCTGGAATGTTCTGGCCCATCCCTAAAAAAAAAAAAAGCATGCAGAGACTCACTGTCAAGGCTATTACTCAACGACACAGCTTCCACCGATCTTCATAATGTAAAGTCCTAGACACGATGTTACATTATATATACACAAAGGATCAAGAAGTACTTTCTGAAATATATTTTGGAACCATCCTGGACAAGAACTACAAAGTGATTCAGGTTATTGTAACAATTAGTTGTGGATATATTAATATGAAGGTAGATTTTTAAACCAAACAAGGGCACTTAATGTGCTGAGCCAAGTTCGAGACTGTTTTCCGAAAATGGCAAGGCCCTAGACCACTATAAAAAAAAATATATATATACACTCCCACATTATCTACATTTCTGTCTATATCTGTGGCAGTCTGGGAAAACTCATCAGATGTCCCTGTGGCTGAATTCTGCATAGTTGGCAAAAATGATTTTGTAAAATATGCCAACAATTCACATTAAAATCCCTACTTTCTGAACACTTAAGTATAGTTTGCATGGGCATGAGCTAAACTCTATAACAAGCCTGTATAACATATATGGTCAAAATAATCAGTCTAAACCTTATGTAAACCTTGCAAGCTGATCAAATGTTTTTAGCAGTGATTAGAACTTCCATTACCACAGGGGCAGTGAGTTTGTAGCAGTTTGATGCTCAGTTCAGGGCAGAATCCAAGCATTCAGTTCAGAACATACACTGGATTTTATTGTTTGGGCTGAAACAAAGTTCCAGCAACAATCTTAAAATACAGTAAAACAATGTGTCAGGAAGTGTTTACTGTCTGAGGTTGGGGAAGTGGAGATGGGGGTGTCACTGATGTAAATGCTACGAGACTAAATACAGCGAGAGATGGAGACTGATGTTACTGTCATGGTACTGATATTGGAGAGCTAAGAACTCATTTCCAATTGTAGATAAAAAATTAATTTAAATTTGGCAGGAATTATGTTAAATTGGTTAAGTCCATGGGTGGGGCATCCTGAAATGAAGTTAGAATGAAGTTTTAAAATGCAGTTTGTAGAATTTGTTCCACTTCTGGACATAATCACATGTTAAAGTATTTGGACCTGTGATTATGATCCAGAAAGACTACCCAATCAGCAATGTTCAGTATAAGAAGCTCCAAAGCCATTGTTCCAACAAACCCTGGAGCAGGATCCGAATTTAGGTTCCTGGAACTACGACCAAGGATCTAAAATAAGCCCTGTTTTTTCTATTAAAAGCTCTTTTATAGTGCTTGTGGTGGAAACAGGTATTTTTCTATATATGATTCATAGCTTTGCATATATATATATATATATATATATATATATATAAATTTCCTAAATGCATCTTTGTTATGGCTAAAACCAATCCAATATAAACACTCCAGGCTTCCATACAAACAATCCATTCCTTGCTCGTCTGCTGCCTTTAAACCGAGAGCCATCTGTCACAGAGCTAACCTGGAGAGAATGAGACAGGCACAGTGGCACTCAGACTAATGTTGTCACAACGTTTCCATAAAGTTGCTGGAGCGTTGTGAGAGCTCTGGCCTTACTGTTCACAAGTTCTTGTCTTTTCTCTCTTTCTTTTCTAACGTCAGTGTGTTGTCTGATCTCCTGATGAGCTGTCAAATTGTTTTGTTTCTTTTATAAGGCATCGAAGGAGGCAGGGAAGGCGCTGGTTTGCAAGACTAATCCAACATTTGAGACTCAGCATCACCACCTCCTACACTGCCTGGAAAAGACTACAGTAAGTAGCTTGGAAGGGTTTCACCCTTTTTCTTAAATTAATTTATTTATTTGGGGGGATTTCCAAAGGAACCAGTTAGCCAACCGTTATTAGCGATTATAGCAGGCAATAAAAATTAAGGAAATGAAACAAAAAGAAAAGTTGGAATTGTATGTGTATGGTGCAATTTTAGTTAAGCTAAAGTGTATACCACAAGCACTGAATTCTTGATTCTGATTGGTCAGAAAGTGTTTATTCATTTTGTCTTAACAGCAGCTCCGGCAGTAGCTCAAGGCAAATCAAAGGTTTATATTAACGTGTTTGTTATTTAAACAGTACCTCACCATGGTGAGCGTTTCACATCTACCTGTAATAATTCAGAAGTATTGCATAAGTTATAACAGCAGCTAACCTCTTTCAGGAATGTTCCATTACTATAAACGAATAAAAACTATCATGTGTTATTCTTCAATAAATAGAATAAAGCACTATTAGATGTGTTGTTAGTGGGAATGGTAACTTGTGCCCATTATGGTAATTAATGATAATTTTCTTATAACATCTATATATGTTTTTCTCCCTTACAATGGCAATAATTATAATAGCAGAACCAAGATCAAATAAAAACAATTACTTTTCTAATGTATTGGTCTTTTTTTTTTTGCTTCAAATGGATCTAAATTACTAACTGTTTGCTCATTTATATCCGTTTCTTGTTCTGCTATTATACTTATTAGCTTGATGGACGAATCTGACAATACTTTGGAAGATATATTCAAAGTATTCTTATATTTTCCATTTGTCCCAAGCCAAGTTTTTAGCAAAGCGACTCTATGTATTTCCAAGTAATTATGATACTACAAATGTCTCCCTTTAAACAGACAAGACATCTTTCTATAAATACCATCCAAAGCCTTGTGGTTCTCATTAATAAACCACAGTGCATGAGTGTGTTTGTTTTAGTCTGAGTGCTCTTCATTCTGTAACTGTAAATGAACGCTAATCTCAAGAGACCTTGTTAGCAGGTACTGCCAAGAAAAAGACACTTAGCATCTATCTCTGCCAGCCAACCCGGCTGCTTAGACACCATCTGTATAGGCTGTGACCTACTCGTCCCTATCTAGGCCACCAGTCAAGACATCGCAACGGAAAAATTCCTCAGTGGGGCAGACGCATTGGACAGCGATTTGGGACACGGCCAAAGTCGCAGTTCATCAGAGCTCAGGGACTTTCTGTGATCTCCATTTAGGCCGGGTCAGGTTACTGACGTGCCTGCTTGATGTTTCTTTTACAGATGAGGTTTGTTTCTGTCGGGTCAGATTTGCACCCGTTTCAGGAGCTGCTCGGAAGATGTTTTGTCGTTTGTTAAATATTTGGCGAGGTTTTCCTCACTCTTGCTACAGCTGTGAATAAAATCTTCTATGATGACACTCTGTGAAAGCAACTCAGTTGAAGATCTAATGGAAATAAACATTCATTTATTTGTTTATCCCGTATAGCTCTTTTTCTTAGTTGGTTTTACAATGGATGGATGACAAGAGGCAGCTGTTTTTGCTTGGATTTTGAGTTTTGAAACCGCAAACCTCCTGGCTAGTTTTTAGATAAGAAGGTTTCCAGGAATTGGTGTGAATGTGATTTTTTTTTAAACTGTTAAGTTCCATTAAACCAAAAGCAAAAAGAAAAATAGTCTTTTCCCAGCATCGTCTTACATGATGTGCAATAAATAGAAGAACCGAATTAAATGTTTAAATATTTGTAGTATTTTGTGCAGCCTTTTTTGCTTACCCTATGCTTTATCTTATATCTTTCAGAATCACGAGTTTGTGGATGAGAATGCATATGAGACGAGTTGCATGGAGGTGTCTATGGTGAAGCCGTCCACTTCACGTTCATCCTCCCTTTCCTCCTCTCCTCACGGCCTGACCTGTTGCTCTCGCCGCAACAAGCGCAAGAGCTTCAACATGCCCAACTCCAACATGGTTGCCGGCCGCAGGGGCAGCGTGCAGGAGCTCAGCACCATCCAGATCAGAGAGAGGCCGATGAGCAACAGGTACTGTGCACGAACACAAGCAGGAAGTACGCAGGCGTACACTAACTATCTGTAATTTGTATAATGTAGGTACCAATGCCAACCAACATTATGAGCATGTCAGCATGACCTTCACCGCAGTACAGCAGCACACATGTGGAGTCACTGAGGTCAATATAATCACCTGTTTGGAAATGAGTCAGTCTGAACTACATGGTCAAATGTTTGTAGACCTAACCATTAATTTTGAACATCCCATTCCACATTTAGTCCCCATTTGCTGTTTCAATAAACTCTACTCTTCTGGGAAAATTTTTCATTTCATTTTTCATGTGTGCTTGTAAAGAATTGTGCTCATTTAGCCACAAAGGCATTAGTAAAGTCAGGTACTGATGGAGGTGAGGTGATGAGGCCTGGGGTGCAGTCAGTGTTCCAATTCATCCCAAAGGTGTTCAATATGGTTGAGGTCTGAGCAACCAAAGACATCCTATACAATTATGTGCCTCCAACTTTGTGTTAACAATTTTGGGAAGAACTACACATTGCTGGAAAAGTCAGGTGTCCCAATACCTTTGTGTATATGGTGTATAATGCTGAACTTTCCTGCTAAAAAACTTCAGGTAAACAAACACAGGCCAAGCTTGTCAAACAGATACACCATCTTCACCGACTATTTCCAGACTCTTAATTACTTGAATACATTCATCAATGATTGTTTCAGGGTTTTTACAATTGGCACACTGTTTTGTTTTCATTAAAAAAGTTATAAAAAACAACATGGTGGTAAAAAATAATCCACCAGTTTGACCAGCTCTAGCTGTCTTTTAGCAAGTGATATTTGGTCAGATCAAGCTGTATATTTCATTAGAGTTCAGTGTGAGTGTGAGAGTGAAAATTGGTTCACACGTACAGCTCTTTCACATGTTGTTGGTTAAACTTTACAATTATCTTTGCCTTGTTTAATGCGAACAGAATACTGAGTCAGGAAGAAGCCAAAAAATGATCATCAGAAAAATTAATGCTACATTAGCATGACAAAAAAAAGCTAATTTCATGCCTCATTGCAAAAGTGTTGATAGTTTTGTGACCCATTATGCTGACATGCTGACACCGTGTGGTATTTTATCTAATATGAAAACAGAACAGAATGCTAATCAACATGACTTCTTTTTTTTTTTTTACTTAGTAACAGCTAGCTAGCAAACTTGTTAGCTAATGTTAGCATAGGTCTGGTTGGAAGTGCTGCTACATGAAAATCAAAATAAAAGCTGTTTTCTGTGTTCCTTTTTGCTATAGATTACAAGATTATAAATTTAGATTCCAGACCAATTGTCTCATAATACTGAATTAGAAATGATGTATTGAAATTTTAATTTTAACAATAAAAAATTAAACACACAAGTTCAAAATCAATAATTGTAGATCATGTAGATTGCATTGTTTTGTTTTGTTTTTGTTGTAAAATATTTATGTGAAAACAAATGAAAAACTGCTCGTATCTTGTTCGTATAACCTGACAGCTTCCACATGAAGGTTAAATACTTTAAGGATTGAATACTAATGCATTGTGCAAGCAAGATATTTCAATTAAAAAAATAAATGTCACCTTGCAATAAGCAATTTTGAGTTCCAGTGGTTTAAAACAATTTTTTGAACAAAATGAAACTTTAATACAGCATTTGTAATTCAGTAATATGAGATTGTTGATCAGGGGTCTGAATATTTTTGCCAAACACTTCTGAAAAACATGGCATCTTTTATCTGCCATTATAATATACATAGATACATACAAGCATACATACATACATACATACATACATACATACATACATACATACATATATACATACATACATACATACATACATACATACATACATACATACCGTATTTTTTGGAATATAAGCCGCTACTTTTTTCCCACGTTTTGAACCCCGCGGCTTAAACAACGAAGCGGCTAATTTATGAATTTTTCCTGGGTTTTTCCCGGTTTCACAAACTTCAAGCCAAAAAACTGAGCGACATAACATTAGACCAATGAAATTTCCGAACGGAAACGAAAAAACGCACCTCACCTGTGTTCTGAGCTGCACAGCCTCGGGAGAAAAAACGTTTTTCTTAAACGCACGCCGATGCCAAAAGATAAACTCTCGAGAGAAATAGTTGTGAAAGGAAGGAGGAAGACAGTGAACAATGACTTACTTGGTCGGCTACTGTTTAGATACAAGCCGTTGTAACGCGTTGAGTCTGGGTTAAGGGAGAGCTCGCTAACTCCAGTTGCAACAGAAATCATATAAGCACAGACAGCTTTCCAAAACTCGTGCTTTTTTATTTTTCTTGGCAACAGCGTTAAGGGTTAGTCAAAGAAAATTAGAAATCAGCATCAGAAAATAATAAGGACATAATCCTCGTCTTGAACACACGCAGTAATACCGGAAGAATGCAGTGGCAGGCTATTCCCAAAATACCGCTATGCTCCTAAAGGAAGTGCAACATATTTCACCCGTTACACCGTGTGTAACGTGTCTTTCGTTAAAGCCTGTGTAAAGTACATTACTTATAGACAGGTGCGGCTTATTTATGTTAAAAATAAAAATATTTGTAAAATTCAGTGGGTGGGGCTTATATATGGGTGCGCTTTATAGTCCGGAAATTACGGTACATAATGATAATACATGATAATGCCAGAGGAAATCCATAGAAGAACACACTTTGGGGCACTTTGAGGTAGTAACAGTAACACCATTGTTGATTATTTTCCTAGAACAGCACATCTTATTGTGTTTCATTCATCACTTAAGCGAAAGGGTTTTAGCATTGCAAATAAGACCCTGAATCAGATAATCGTCGACATTTCCAGTCGGTCACAATGCTATATTTACGATGATTGACACACTGCCATCCGCCAGCTATGCTAAACAGTGTGTTAGTAGTTTGCCTTGTGGAGGGAGTGTGTGGTATTTAGGGGTGTGTGGTATTTAGGAGTGGGAGCAGTGTTTCCATATTGAATCATGCTGCTGGAATCCAGCACAACTCCAGCTGCGGCACCCGCTAACTAGCCTGTGTGGTCCAACCAACAGCTGGGAGAATCTCTCTCTCTCTCTCTCTCTCTCTCTCTCTCTCTCTCTCTCTCTCTCTCTCTCTCTCTCTCTCCCTTTCTTTCTGTATTTGCTTACTCTATCTACCAACTCTGCTTAAATTAATTCAGGAAAGCTCTAATGGGGCATAATAGAGAACCCCTGGAGAAAAATGGTAGCTTCGTAGTTAAGCTGTTGAGCTTCTGATCAGAAGGTTGTGAGTTCAAGTTCTAGCTCTACCACTGCTGGGCTCTTAAGCAAGGCTCGTAAACCCTAAAGTGCTCAGTTATATAAATGAGATAAGAGAAAGTTGCTCTGGATAAGGGTGTATTCCAAAAGGCATAAATATATGACCCACATGTGTGATCTGATTATCATTCAAATATTCTTGCTATGAATATATATCTAATTAAATGATATATATATATATATATATATATATATATATATATATATATATATAATTACTTACAGATTTGATAACGATTTCCAAATAATGTGAAAAATAAAAAACTCAGCAAATGTGATAAATATGCAACTTTAATTTGCATGCTGGGTCCTGATAGGCTCTTATGATTTATGATCCAATAACAATCTGGGCTCGTTCTGTCTGTGTCCCCTCTGCAGCCGCTCGTGTCTGAACGCTAAGTTTGGGGAGACGGTGCAATGGAACTCGGAGCAGAAGCCCTACATCACAACAGCGGTTATCAGCATGTCGACTCCGTCCGTCAACACGCCAGAGAGCGGAGACTCGGCCAGAGAGCCTGACTTCTTGCAAAGCAACATTGTCCGCGTATCAGCTCTATAGACCTAAGTTAAAAGCAACTTCCCTCTTTCATTCAGCGAATGGACGCTGGAGAAGCAGGGAAATGAGAAAGAGAGAACACCCTCTGGTGTATAGGAGGAGGTACTGCAAAAGGCCAGGATCAGAACCCTTTATTTCAGCCCTTCTTCTTTGCGCTTGGACATAAAAGCCACCTTGGCCTGTAATGCTGAGCACCAGGGCTTACCAGTATTTTACCCACAGAGAGGGACCATGAATACTGCATAATTTCCATGCTTGTTACAAATTTTTGAAGTATTGTGTGTCTTTACATTTGTTGTCTTAAACTCGGTAGTGGACAGGAAAAGGTGAAGTGGAGAAAATAATATGGGTGCATATTTGGGTCTTTTTTTCTGGGTGTTCATTCGGTTTCGGGGAGTCTTTATGGGGTCCTAGTTTTACTCGAAGCTGTTTACTGTGCTTTTAGAGAGATCTACTAAAACAGAGCTCCTTTTGATATTTCACAAAAAAAATTCAAGGTTTTTAAAAATCGTGTGAATGTGCGTGTGGGTGCATTTATGGCAAACCTTTTTTGCATGCTCTGCATTTGTGAGTCTGTGTCCTTTCAAGTTTGGCATGAGCAATAAGGGTTTTTTTAAATAACATCCCTACTGTATGTAGATTTTTTTTCTTAAAACTTCACTTCCTCTTATAGCAGAATGAAAGTGACTTTTTTTCCCCATTGTACATTTTAGTTGCCTCTCTTGAGACCTGGCCTAAAAAGGGTTATATAGATCACTGACCATATTTTAAAAAAGAAGCTAGAAAAAGAATTAAAGGAACAGCATATTGTATTGCTCATACAATATGAGAACCACTGGACAGTTATATGTTTCTGAAGCCACACGTGACATTCCCTCATCCCATTTTGTATTTAAATATATCATTTTATTCTTACTGTCGAGTTCTGAATGTACTGTGGAAGAACTTTTTTTCTTTCAGTGTCCCAAGACTGTGCATGATGTCTTAAAGTATATGGGATATGGACCAAAAGGCCACCATACCCCAATGTGTTTTTTTTTTTTATTTTTTTTTTTTTTTTATTTGTCTTTACGTTCCTCTCCGTGTACGTCTAAATGAACGTCCGAGCAGCAAATTCCATGCCCATCTATACAAGACTTTGCCATAACACAAAGCCCTGAATAAAAGATATGTGGTGGCAAAATCGTGCCCGATATTAGGATGATGTCCTTTTGTCATGGGCTTCTCACAGAGTGCTGTAATCATACCACTCCCACATGCTGTTGAATATCAAAGGGAATGTACGAATAAAGGCTGGCTCTGAGTCACAGAGATGTATTAGTCATTATCTCCGCACACCATATCGGTCTTTATTTAGCACAGGATTTGCATATAATATAAAAAAAAAGGATTTATTTTATTCTTGCACTTTCTCACTTTTCACTTTTTTGTCATTAAAATAGTTAAACCCTACAAACACACACATCAGCACTCTTTTCGATTATAGCTTGACCATGTGACTTATGCAACAAGGTTCTTCTTTTGTAAAGATACACTTTGTATTAAAGGGGGTATTGACAGGGCTGGGGGGGGGGGGGGGGATGAGGGTCTAGATTCACAAAAAGACATATTTTTTAAAAATCAGATAGTGTCAATTATAAATTATAAATGTTATTTCAGTTGTACAAAAGAGAATTTAAAAGAGAAAAAAAAAGAACTATGAGAGATTTGCCAGTGCACCTGTGTTGTAAATTTGTTCTTTGGTGTGGTAAATATATATTTATCTGAGTTCCTTGTTTTATTGTCTCCTTCCCAGAAGGCCCACGTCCTTGAGTTGCAGGATGACGGACTCTATTGCTGTATCTTTTTTTTTACTCCCCTTTTCAGTTTGGAAGAAAAACACGGTGCTTGTGAGCAAGGAACATGTGATTGTGGAGATAGCCATGGTGTTCATTTCAAACTCGGGGGAATTTTTTTTTTTGTAATACAGAGGAGACTTTTCTGATGATGATGATGATGATGGCTTTCATTTATATTTGTTCCAGCTTGTGTTATAGACAATATAATATATTGAAAAGCTATAAAAAAAATACAATGCAATTGTTTAGTCCGGTGCAGTGTCTATGAATAAATAGAAATAAATCATTGTTCCATTAAAAAACAGATAGCAAACAATGTTTGTATTATTCAGTGTGTTCACATAATGGTTCTGAATCTATGTATCTATCTATCTATCTGTCTGTCTGTCTGTCTGTCCGTCCGTCTGCCCGTCTGTCTGTCTGAAAGCCGCTATGAACACTCAACACACCAAACATTTAGTAAGATGAGCTACAACAGCAGCAGAAGACCACATGCTTTGAGTCCAGAATTAGAAAAATTAAAATAGACACTATATGGACAAAAGTATTGGGACATCTGCCTTTTGCCTTTTGGTTCTTCCCAAAACTGTTCCCACAATTTTGGAGGCACGCGATTGTATCTTTAGATGTGGTGTTACATTTTCCCTTCACTTAAACTAGGAGACCCAAACCTGTTCCAGTATAACAATGCACCTGTGCACAAAGCCATCTTCATAAAGATATAGATTAAATGGATTGGTGTGAAAGATCTTGAGTGGCCTTCTACACATCTCTGACCTCAACCCTACTGAAAACCTTTGGAATGAATTGGAATGCTAAATAAACCCCAGGTTTCTTCACCCTGGATCGGTAACTGACTTTACTAACACCATTGTGTCTGAATGAGCACAAATCTCCACAGGTACACTCCAAAATCTAGTGGAACATCTTCCCAGAAGAGGGAAGGTTTTTATAACAGCAAATGGGGACTAAAAGTGGTAAGGGGTTTTCGAAAAGCACATACGAATCTTAGAGTCATACGTCCACACACTTTTGTATATAGAGTGTATCTGAAAGAAAAAAAAACTTGGAGCATGTTGGTGTGATAAGAAGTGTCTTTGTTCAGCAAGAATGCACACGGACACACCCACTGCACCCATCCAGCACAGGCAGCAGCCAGGAGTTCCAAATTAGCATATTTCCTATCAGACAGAAGGTAACTGAGATGTTTTCTTCAGAGGCTTGTGAAGAGATTGAACAAAATGATATGCTCAGAAGAAAGAGATAAGAGATGACAGGGACAAAATGCAAAAGGATTTGTACATGCTGCAGCTGTCCAGTGCTCACTGTGCTATTTTTACTCCAAGGTGAAAGGTTAATGCTTTTATTTCCTGGACCGATTTGTTTTACTGTATGCAGATGTACTGCAGGAAGAGACAGGGGAAGGGAGGGTGATGTGTGTCAGGCCACAACTGCACACAGTCACATAGGACTTTTTGTCACATAGGAGTATGCTGACAAGCCTTGCAAAACCTTTACAATCATACAATAGCAGATTAATGACAACTCTTGGCAAATTTCTCTCTCTCTCTCTCTCTCTCTCTCTCTCTCTCTCTCTCACACACACACACACACACACACACACACACACACACACACACACACTGTCACACACACACACACACATTATGAATAGAGGGACGTTCTGACAAGGATTGTGGGTTGACAGCAACAAGAAAGGGAACAGTATATCTTTTGTAAGCTTGTCTTCGTGTTTCTCTCTTTCATAAACCAAATCCTTCATGTTGCTCAGGAAAAAGGAAACAACAAGAGCAGGAGGCTGCTTTCGTCTGACTCATCGTTTCTTTTGCTTAATACACACACACACACACACACACACACACAAATCTCTAGGTCAGATAAATGTGGTGTTTTGTCACTTAAGTTTCATTATCATTTATTGGTTTTAATGGTTGAGAGCTGAACTGAACTGAACTGGAAGGGTTCTCCAATGGTTTTCAGTGGTATTTGTAGTAATTACCATTATGCTATGGTTTGTAATGGTATTTGTAGTGGAACCATTAAAACCATTAAGAGTATTAAAGCAGTACGTCACCAAAATCAATTATATTTATTTAATTTGTCAAAGTTTCATGTCTGTACTGTCTCTAGATCTTAGTTTTACTTTTGTATTGAAGCTACTGGAGCTGATAGCAAATTAGACAGGAATGCTAACATGCGCTAGTTTATTGTCATCTATGCTGGAAATATTACATGATCACTTCCCTCAGAGTGTTTGGTGACCTCAAAAACATGTAGTTGGTTTATGAGACGATGTTTACGAAATTAGTTTTGTAGCTCAGCTAGTTAGTGATGTGGTGCTTAACCATTTTCCAGTCAGCCTTTTTACTAGACAAATCAATGACACCCAAATTGCTGAGCAGTGATTAATCATTAAATAAAATAACTATTGTGGGTTCATATTTGTTTGTTTTGTTTTTTGGTGGTGTTGTTTGAATCAAAATTTGTAGACTTCCCACCAAAATGCATAAAAGGATAAACTGGTGACTCTGTAATGATGTAAGGAATATTGGCTGCTGAAAAATGGTTATAATTGAAAATGTATTGATTTTAATAGAAACTGTAATGGTCCAGAATAGACCTCTGGCAACTTGTAATATGTTGGTAGGTTGGTACCTACTTGTCAGCAGTAAGGACCATTAGGACCTTATTAAGCTTTTCTGCAAGCTTTTATAATGGTTTCTTGTGTTTGGTCATTAATGTAAACCATTTGGTAACGGTTTTATAGTTGACAGCTGCTGGTTTGTAGTGTAACAAGACCAGGGAGTATAAAGCTCACCTGGAGAGAAGACTGCTTCAGCTTCTGTTACCGTGAAGGATTTGCTGAATTCCAACGCTCGGACCGGGCACAGCCGGTTCAACCTCTCCTGGTCTGGGGTCAGGAATGGGTCTCTGCCCAGTGAATGCCCAGACACGCCGAAACGGCGGACATGTAGACTTAAATGGTGGACAGAGCAAACGCTTTTGCGCACTGCTCCTCACCATGCAGTGAACAGATGC
The DNA here is from genome assembly GCA_014706435.1 of Silurus glanis. NCBI lineage: Eukaryota > Metazoa > Chordata > Actinopteri > Siluriformes > Siluridae > Silurus > Silurus glanis. The sequence goes on along the minus strand of JAAIIK010000017.1, from coordinate 9,956,613 downwards.
CATCTTGCGGCACACAACCTCCTCGTGGAGGGGCGCCAAGATGCAGCCTCGGCCACGGTTGCACCACAGCATCCAGTCCCAACGGGGCTGGTGGATATAGGGAGAACCATAGGGCTTTTGCGCTAACCCTAACCCCTAACCCTAACCCTAGGGCTTTTGCTTTAGGCGCCACTCCCCGGGCTTAGACCCCTGTCTCAACAGGAGGATCTGGCGCGCCAGCCTGTACAGGGGCGTGAACGCAGACCTCCCTGGTGGTTGATATACGAGACCACCGATGTGTTGTCTGAGCGGACCAACACGTGATGGAACTGCTTGACAGTGAGTGACTGCCCTTCCTGACCGCCGTGAGGATAGACGCTATGCGGGCAAGGGAAAACTGCGTGCGCATAGTCGCCCGAATCCCAAATTACACCAAGATAGGTGGTTCTCTGTGACCGGTATTTAGCCGAAACCCCAGCTTCTTTATGTGAGCAAGAACAACATCTCAATGCCGGACCGCTAACTGTTTTGATTGAGCTAATATCAACCAATCGTCTATATAATTGTGGATATGGATGCCCTGAAGTCTCAGGGGAGCCAGAGCCGCATCGAGATACTTCGTGGAGGTGCAGGGTCACAGGGAAGGCCGAATGGAAGAACCTGATAATGGAATGCTTTGATCCCAAAAGCAAAACTCAGGAGGGTTTAGGGGAAACCATTGTGCAGATTTTTTTACCATGGTATTTGCAGTGAATACCCTTTTGCTAATAGTATTTGTAGTGGAAACCATTATCCTGAAGTTCTGTGGTGGTATTTGTAGTGGAAAATATTATGCTGATGTTTTGCAAAGGTGTTATTTTAGACAGCAACTTATCTTTTAAAAATCATATCAACCATGTTACAAAAACAGCCTTTTTTCACCTTAGAAATATTTCTAAGCTAAGAAATATGTTGTCTATATCCGATGCAGAGAAGCTCGTCCATGCGTCCATGACCTCCAGAATAGACTACTGTAATGCATTACTAGGTGGATGTCCTGCATCATTAATAAACAAGCTTCAGTTAGTTCAGAATGCAGCAGCAAGAGTTCTTACTAGGTCAAGAAGATATGACCATATGACCATATAACCCCAATCTTATCATCCCTGCACTGGCTTCCTGTTAAGTTTCGAATAGACTTCAAACTACTACTTCTTACTTATAAAGCACTAAATGGTTTGGCTCCCATGTATCTCTCCAGTCTTTTAACACGCTACAATCCGTCACGCTCCCTGAGATCTCAAAGCTCTGGGCTCTGGGGTAGTTCCTAGAATAGCAAAGTCCACTAAAGGCGGTAGATCATTTTCACATTTAGCTCCTAAACTCTGGAATAGTCTTCCTGACAGTGTTCGGGGTTCAGACACACTCACCCAGTTTAAGTGCAGATTAAAAACATATCTTTTTAGCAAAGCCTACATATAACATACGTCTCACATCATAACCTTGTGCTCCAGAACATCTGATCACATGCACATTATCAATTTGTGCTGTTAATCTCATGAAATTGTTAATCTACGCTAATTCCTCTCCACTGCTTCTCTTTCTCTCCCCATCCCGAGGCATCCTGAGGTTGGCCAGCTCCTGTCACGTCCCACCTCATGAGGATTATGGACCTTTGAAAAAGTAGATGCCGAACTCGCAAATATCTCGAACCATCTAGAGATGTACCAGTGCCAATTGGATCCCGCTACATGTGTGGTTTTGACATTGGACCTCCTGGAGTGTTTAAAGGCTCTGGCATGGAGAAGCTGATGCTGGATCTGTGATGATCACAAATGTTGAGCTCATAAAACTAGGAGCTACTAACCATATAGACTGTAGAAGACTGTAGAAAGAACATTACTTATAATCTTATACTCCAGTACTCATGTTAGTTCTCACTCTCCAGTGTTCTGTATTGTTGAAAGATTTATGATCAAACTCTTGATGTCACCCACATAATGATGGGTTCCCCTTTTGAGTCTGGTTCCTCTCAAGGTTTCTTCCTCATTACATCTAAGGGAGTTTTTCCTTGCCACAGTCGCCACGGCTGCTCATCAGGGAAAAATGCACACCATTCACCTTGACTGTTGATTTCTGTAAAGCTGCTTTGAGACAATGTCTATTGTGAAAAGCGCTATAGAAATAAACTTGACTTGACTTGACGTGTTGGCAGTGGAAAACTGCAATTATGGAAATATGCTTACGCAAATGACAGTCTACATTTCAGCGAAGTTTCAGAAAACACACAAAATAAAATGAAAAAAGGATTCTTGTAAATGCACTGTAATTCACACACACGCTTCAGTGTACATGCTACATCATTAAAAAACACGGCTTCTGTTTCAAACTTTTCCCATAGCAAAGCCGCCTCTGTAACATTTTATTGTCTACTAGACTAGAACTGTTCAATACTTTACATAATGCTAGTAAATTAAGACATATATTTAGGAACATCCAAATAATAAAGCTTACCATAGCAGAGAAATTCATAAAGGCACCATTAAAAAAAACAGTTAAGACCCAAGTTTATGTGCATGTCTAGTAAGGACAGTCCTTTAAATCCTGAAGTCCAGGTACGAAATATGAACAACCATAATTAAAACTTTCCTCCAGTTCTCTAGTGGTTATAGACGGAAAAGGCTAGATAGCTTCTTAGGTGGACTTCCACAATTTTCTCATCACTTAAAGCTTTTAGTGGTATGTTCTGAGTGTTTTACAGCATCCTAATATATAGCTTTGTTTATGGTGCTGCTACATCATCCCCTTTGTAGATGCAGTTCCAGTCTCCATAGGTTTTTCAGATATGTTAAAAAAAAAAAATGTAAAAAAAAGAGTTGAGAACCCTTCATAACAGCGGCAAAGAATGGCTTTACAAAGATGTAACGTAACCGAGCAATTCATTCATGGCGTAAATTTTTTGCTAGCAGAGCTGCTCCATTTCAAACTGGCTGTGTCCATTAGCACAGGTGTCAGACGTCCGTAAGCACCCGTGTCCAGGTTTTTGGGAGTGCTCGGCAAGGCAGTGTGTGTGTGTAAGGGTGTCAGGTGGAGCAGGATCAGGAGGTTTGTGGTCATAGTAGAGCGCCCAGAGCAGCGTGAGGGTCAGGGTCATGGCCAGGATCTGCGCCACTCCTATAGACACGCCCAGGAAGCGTAGGACCTGCAGCTGCTTTGTGCCTCGGATGAAACTGTATATCTTTGGACCGCAGCCCTGGAAATTAAACAAAAATGGAAATTTTATAGTGACACTGCTTTTTAAAATGCTCACTGAGAAGGTAACTAAATAAATGACTTATAATTAATAAATACTCGCTTTAATGAAGATCATTGTTTTTTTTCAAAAGTAATTCATTACATTTGAACATGTTTAAAAGGCTACTTTCTTTCTGTGTTTCTGAATCCCTGAATTTCTGGGGGTCATACATAATTATTTAAATTATAACTTTTATAACTTTTATATATATATACAGTGGTACCTTGACCTACGAGTGCATTAATGTACGAGTTTTCCGAGGTACGAGCGGTCACTCGGTCGATTTTTTGCTTTGTTACGCGAGCAAAAAATCGAGGTACGAGCTCGAGACGCCGCTGCTAGATGGCGAAGCGAAGCCAGAAAGCGAAGACTGTGCCGAAAATTAAGATAAGCAAAGAAGAAAAAGTAAAAATTGTAAAGTTTTGGGATACGTAGTGTACAGTAGTGATAGTAAAAAACGAGTTTTCCCTCCTCCGCCGCTTATCGCCTCTTTTTTTTTGTTAAAGTAGGCAGAAGTCACGTGACTAACTCAAGAATCATAATCCCACACAGCATACTTTAGGATAAAGCAGTGCAGTTAATGAGCTGTTCCAGCTGTTTAGGGGTGGAGCCTATTTCTGGGCCAGAAAAATGTTAACAAAAATGAGATTTAATTCAACTGTGATACAGTGATTAATAATAAAAAAGAATTCTGTGGCATGTTCAAGCATCTATAATTATTTCTTAAAACACTCATAAATAATTTTACAGAACATCTAGGAGTGCTGTGACACAAAAAAAAAGATCTGCCCTTGTTCGGTTGTGTTGTGCTGCTCTGTCCAGAAACAGCACACATTGCTAATGCCTGTCAGCACAGCAGCTGCCACAGTAATATGTGAGAAACGCAACACTCATCCGGTGTGTGTGTGTGTGTGTGTGTGTGTGTGTGTGTGTGTGTGTGTGTGTGCGGGGCTGTGTGTGAGTGATATTTCCTATGCAGATGGAGCAATGTGTAAAGGTAGGTACATTATTTCCTGCCAGTGAGAGATTTGTGCTTTATGCCTGACACACCTCCTCACAGCAGAGGAGGAGAGGGAGAGATAAAGATCAGTCAAGAGAAAGGAAGGAGGGTAAAATCTGCTCTTGAACGATTTTATTAACCAGTCATTCAACTCTCAAATGCCAAGCATCAGCTGTGAATTACAGAACACTTGGCACCCTTTCATGATTAAAGGCAATATGAGTGTATTAAATAACTATTATAAATGATAATTATATTAATGATAATAATAATAATAATAATAATTATTATTATTATGTAAGTAATATATTTACATACATTTTGTCATGGGTTTTTGTTATAGCTTTTTAAAAATGATTGATACTTTTTTATCGATTTGTGATGTGAAAATTTCGGCACCCCTAAAAAAAGGGTTCACATGCGAAAAAAAAAGTTTGAAAAGTTTTGTGTTTTCTCTCACAATTATTGAAACATTGTTAGAATATTGAAAATATTGAAAGTAAAGAAATGCTAATATTTGAATAATAAATACTATGTGGTATAATATTTGACACCCATAAAGAATTAGATTTTTATTTCCTAAGTACTTAATCATTTCTCAAAAAAATTCAATGAAACATTTAACACTTCATTAACACTTCATACATATGAAAGAGTGGCAAAACGTAGACGCAAAATCACATTTAATCCAGAAGGTTCGGTTTTGTAATTATATCGTAAAACAATTTTAAAAAAATATATATATTGCTTATAATATATTCAAGCTGAAAACGACCACTGATTGCAGGTTGTTCCAATACTTTTGGAGCTGACAGTTTATGTAAATGTAAAAATTTTTGTATTTTTCCTGAAAGATTAAATGTGCTTCCTAAAGAAAAAAATGTCTGCATGTGTGTGTGTGTGTGTGTGTGTGTGTGTGTGTGTGTGTGTGTGTGTGTGTGTGTGTGTGTG
>JAAIIK010000017.1:9921360-9936718 GCA_014706435.1 Silurus glanis | reverse complement strand
ACACACACACATACACACACACACACACACACACACACACACACACACACACACACACACATACATTCAACCATCCCCACAATGGGTACACAACAGTGCAAAACTGAAATACTTGACTCAGCTGTTATCTCATTATGTGGCATCCGTTCAGGGCAGATGAGATTTTTATTGCTGCAAAATGGAACTGAGTCAGCAGGTCAGGAAGTTGCAGCTCTGGAAAGCTCATCTTGCCATACTGCAATCTCGTCTTAACACATTTGGCTTTCCGTATATATTTGTGTAAACCGCTGCATGATGTGTGCGCCGGCTAAATAGTGTCTCACGGTGCTACATTACACCTCTGACAGAAGAACATAAGTGTCAGATTCTTAATTTAGCATAGTGGCATAGGAATCTGTTCAGCATCTATTTTAAGGGGGCGAGAGCCTTCAAGTTGGTGTTCAACTCACGAGTCGATTCAAATTTGAACTTTTGGTTCATAAAAACTCGGATCAATCCAGTGAAATTCCATATGCTGAAAAGAGCTTAGTTGGTTTTCATTTGCGTTAATAGCTTCTGGCAGACGCCATTATCCAGAGTGACTTATTATCTCATTTATACAGATGAGCAGATGAGAGTTCAGGACCTTGCTCTAGGCCACAAGTAGCAGCTGGGAACTGAACTCATGACCTCTGAAGTCGCGTCTTTGAACCACTCACCTAACACTATTTATTTATTTATTTATTTATTTATTTACCACTGTTATTTAAGGTAATCTTTGGTAATTTATCAAGTTTAAACATGCAGTATATTATAGAATATCTACGCTATGCCACATTATTGTTGAATTCTTGAACCTGAAGAGTCAGAAGGTGTTATCGACAGCTCTTCTTGCAATCAGTAATCAGTGGTTAATAAAACTCTTGTTAAAATTTCTAACTCTTATAATTTGCATATAAGATCATAACCATTATTCTAACATTGCATGGGTCATTCTCAAACCTCCTGCAAACGTATTTTCTGAAGAAAAGAAAAAAAACAGTCAGTCACTTTCTGAAAGTCCATGATTTTCAATGAAAAATATGATTTGCCGTCGCAGAAGCAAATTCAATTATAAAAAAATATCAAGCTACTATACCATATAACCATATATAATGTATAACGTGTTTAAGTTGTTTTATGTGATATTCTTGTATGCTGCAGCCGAATTACCTTCGGGAAACGAATAAAGATGAACTGAACTGAACTGATTGTTCACTTACAGGCTATGCTCTAAAAAAACTGTGTGAGCTGTTTGAAATGACCGGCTTGTTTGTAGCCTCAGCCATTCACACCTCGCCATCCAGGAACTCTCACCTGGTGTCTGCAGTTAAGGTGAGCACATTGTTCAGGTAATCCCTAAGCCAAGCAGCCACTCCCAGCACACACAGAGCCATTAGCTGTGGACAGAAAGAGCGTTTAGACTGGCAGCACAAAAACATATATACAAACACAACTCAGAAATGTACATCTGTTCCAGCGTTCACTATTCGGAGCCCTCGAAACCGTGTTGGAAACCTTTTGTGTAAGGCTACCGTGGCATGTGTGTCTGACCCCCTGAGATATGAGTAGCGTGGTTTAGTTTCCGTTGGCATTAATAGCTGTGAAAACGACACCCAGCACTTATCACATTTAATTCCCTAAAATAGTGTGTAGCAGAATGTGAAACATGCAGCACAAGCTTGGTTGGGGGTCACAGAGGCAGCACACTACATAGAGATATAGCTCTGGGGCTTAATAGGGCTTAATTCAGTATGCAGTTGTTGAAACAGAAGTATGGAAAGCCAAATGGATCAGCACAGAAACCCCTACTGCATGCAAATTTTGTTCCTCTCCCTTTTTGGAAGAACAATTTATCCAAACCAAAATAAAAGCAATGATCTATAATAGGCGTGGATTTTCAGGTGCTATATTTTGATACCCTGAAAAGGCATACTTTACACTGAAATAGGACTTCAGTGTTTGGCATATCGAGTGATTCCTCCCCATTTTTTAGATGATGGTTTAATCTGAAAGCAAGTACTTAGTAGTAGTAGCATTCGACAAAAAAAAAAAAACAGATACTACAGAACATCTGACTGGAAAGAAAATCTAATGAGAAGCTAAAGCACAGAACGATGTCACCTGTTGGTTTGCTGTGATCTGGAAACTAATTTCTTGAATGCTCAGGCATCTTTGGCCAACAAAGCTGATTCTGATTCTATTCAAAACTGTTGATCTTTATTGGTGGTTAAGAGAGAGACAGTAAATTATGCTCTAAATGCAAATGTTGTCATTGTTGTTAAACACAATAGCTTATAAATAACCTTAAGGCAAACAAATTCATACAATTTAGTTTCCATAAACTTTCATATACTGTCATTTTCTTTACAGTAAGGCTTAGATTTTAGGGACATGCACGGAAACAGAGCTTCTCTACAAGCAGAGAAGATAACCTGTAGAAAATGTTAAGTGTAAATATAAGTTTACATCAGAAGCATAAGGGTTTTATTCCAGAAATTCCCACCAACAGGCCTACTTGCTTAGGCTGTCAGGTTGTCAATGCCACCTTATTTTCTACAGATATTGTGTCTGCAAGTGGGTCCCTGGTGGTCTAGTGGTTAGGATGCGGCGCTCTCACCGCTGCGGCCCGGGTTCGATCCCCGGTCAGGGAACCAACCCCAGCCGCTCTTAGTGCCGGTCCCAAGCCCGGATAAATGGGGAGGGTTGCGTTAGGAAGGGCATCCAGCGTAAAAACATGTGCCAAATCAAACATGCGGAGGATCCGCTGTAGTGACCCCTAATGGGAGAAGCCGAAAGAAAGTTTATTGTGTCTGCAAGTGACTAATTATAAGAATCAGCATTGTTTTAAAGCAAGCAATCAGAATCATATCATATCGATTTCATAAATAGAGGCTATGCAGGGACCTTGAACTTCTGATCGAAAGGTCGTAAGTTCAAATCCCAACACCACCAAGCTCCCACTCCAGGCCATTGAGCATGGCCTTTAACCCTCAACTGCTTAATCGATATAAACAAACTGTAAAATTGTAAGTTGCTTTAAAGTAAGAGTGTCTGCCGGATGCCATACATATAAATGATGTTTAAAACTATTTTTGTTGCAAGATATATTGCAATGATTGGGAAAGGAAAACAGGATCATAGAGTAGATAACAGCCATGTGAAATGATGATAAAACCAAGTGCTTCAGATACTTCTTCTTCTTCTTTCGGCTTCTCCTATTAGGGGTCGCCACAGCGGATCATCCGTCTCCATACCCCTCTGTCCTCTCCATCTGCCTCTTTCACACCAACTACCTGCATGTCTTCCCTCACCACATCCATGAACCTCCTCCTTGGCCTTCCTCTTTTCCTCCTTCCTGGTGGCTCCATCCTCAGCATTCTCCTACTGATATACCCCATGTCCCTCCTCTGTCCAAACCATCTCAATCGTGCCTCTCTCATCTTGTCTCCAAAACGTCCTACATGCGCTGTCCCTCTAAAACACTCATTTCTAATCCTGTCCATCGTCGTCACTCCAAACGAAAACCTCAACATCTTCAGCTCTGCTACCTCCAGCTCCACCTCCTGTCTTTTACTCAATGCCACTGTCTCTAAACCATACAACATCGCAGGTCTCACCACAGTCCTAAAAATGCAAGTGCTCATTGATGACACTGTTTCCCATGCAAAGACTAAGAAAATAAAGAAAAGCATGTCTTTGTTTTCCTGTTCCTGAAATCGCTCTTTTGTACTATTTAGTGGGCTGGTTTGAGACCTGCTAATCCTGTTACCTTTGGTTTTCAATTACTATCAGCTCATTTATGATAATAGTCTGTCTCAAACTTTGACCCAAATCTATATGGGAAAGGTTAAAAGATAATACAAAGCACTTCTGTAAATTGTAAAATGCTGTAAATGTTAAAGTAAAATAAATAAAGTTAATAAAACTCAATAATACATTGAATAATGGGAATAAAACTGTATTCATGATATTGATATAAAAAAAAAAAAAAACAGGTCCCTGTTTCTATTTTGCAGATCTCATTTGTTGAATGATGTATGAGAAACAGGACACAGTTTAAATAAGATTAAATAAGATTAGTGTAATCACTACTCATGGTGCACTCAGGCTGGTTGACTTTGCGTGGGAAAGATGATCACTGTTGATCATGAAAACCATCATGATGACAGCAGGGAATTTATTATTGTTCTTGCTTATTTACAAACGTGTTTTCTAATTACAGACATGTCTACATTTTTTTTTTCAACTCCACAGCCAGCCAAAAGATTCGTTTTGAGTTGCAGTTTTCTGGAGTAAATAAACTTCGGACGTGAAATCAAATGTCATGATAAATATCCCAATGATAGCAGATTTTTTTTTTTTTTTTTTTAAGAAGTTGAACCCAAACTTATTCTGTTGTGAATGAGATCTTTACATATTACAGTTCGATTTGGAAACCAGGAGGACAGGGGTATTTTTTTGACTAATGGACGCGGGTTTTAATCCTCCAGATGTGCATATGGTACGTAGCAAGAGCGTGTTGGGCTCGTGCGCGGTGACAGTGAAGAATATTTGCACCTTTGGGCGTCCCATAAGGCGTGTAACGAGAGCGGCCCCTCGACCACCTGCTGCCCTATTCGGACTTCTTTCTTTCTTTCTTTCTTTCTTTCTTTCTTTCTATCTTTCTATCTTTCTTTCTTTCTTTCTTTCTTTATTTTTATTTTGCATAAACTGCATGAATTGGATCTATTATAGTGCCCGGGAGGTGGGTCTCTTACCCAGAAGAGTAAGTTGATCGCGTAAAGCAGACAGCGCAAACACTTCACCGAGTCCTCCCGAGCCATCGTGCACGCGCCTCAGTCCTCATTCTACCGCTCGGACGCTGTCCACCGTGCGCGCGATCCACAGATCCACAGGCAAAAAGTGGGCAAAAAGTACAAGAAGCACGGAATAAAAAAAAAAATAATAATAAAAATAATAATAATATTAATAATAATAATAACTTCTTGCACTGTCACTCAGATTAAAGTGAAACCTTGGCGCGACGGACGAGCAGCGCGCTCACGGAGTCATAGTGTATGTTATATCCGTGAGAAGTTTCCTTTACTTTGTGTTTCTTTTCTTTCCCCCCCACCAGTTTCCACTGGAAAGCAGATGCAACAGGTGGTAGTGCTGCTTGCACGCGCTTTCAGGACGGCGGATGCTCGCGCGCAGAGGCACTTATGACGAAAAACACTCCCAATGCCATGTGAACAGGATTGCGTTAATTCTAATCATAATAATAATCCGCTGTGCAGTTTCAGTTTACTGGATAAGGACCATCGGGAAATAAAATAAAAAGCGATGAAAGAGAATATAATCCCAGAGTGAAGGGGTGAAGTGCACGCGCTGTGTAACTCCGGATGACTGTGGACCTCCACTTTACTGTAGATGTAGTAGGAGCTGGGAGCTCAGTCTAGGGCAGGATCTGGGAGTTTCACTTGTGCATGTGTGGGAGGTTTGGAGAGTCTCTCTCTCTCTCTCTCTCTCTCTCTCTCTCTCTCTCTCTCTCTCCTCCCCGGGTGTCTGCCTCCGGGTCCTAAAGGCGAACTGAATGCCTCCTCCTCATTAACTTGAACATCAGCCCAAGGACAAACAGACCACGCATTGATTGCACACAAATTACCCGGATGTCGTCATGTCTTCCAGGACACTTAATCCCATAATTCCAGATGTGCAGCGCCAACACTCTGGACAATGATCCATCACAGCTATTTTAAAATGAATTAGTCAAGTGATTATAATTTTTTGTTAGTTTTTTATCTAATTGAAAAAAGAGAGAGAAGAAAAAAAGAAAATGGTTTGCAGGGGGGAAAAGCCTAAAGCCAAGAAAAAGGGAGGGGGGGGGGGGCTTGCTTGGTCATGACATTATGAAGTCATTTGCATATCAAAAAGAGCAAAAAGAAATTATAATGGACAGTACAATACAATGCAGACTTTATCCCATTAATATATATATAATTGCGTTGATATGAAAACGAAGTGAAATGTTCACATCTGATTGGTCAGAAAGTGTGAACTGTTTGAATTTTTTTTTTTTTTTTCATTCATTTGTAGATTTTCAGCAGTATTTTTGTTCCAGCCCACATCCAGCATATACTCTAAAAAACTTTGGACTATTTAGTGTAGTCATAAATAAGTTGTTTTATGTCTGCTTACGTGATTCATCATCGTTTTGAAATGTGTTCCTATTTCACAAATGGTGAAAAGCAGGATTTAAACTAAAAAAACGCATGAATATGATATGGATTCAAGGCACCCGACAGTGACATTTATCCCTCATTCGTCCCACAATTGTGACTTTTTTTTGTTTCTGATCATTTGCTGGAGACTTCAGTCCTGCACCATTTGTCTCTGTCAGCTGTCAGCTCAGTGGTTGGATTGTATTCAAGGTTCATTTTAGATCAAAGTATCTGCATCTGCCGTCACCTAAATTTACTGTTATGGCTATGGAGCCTTGCAGTCGACTGCCTGTTATAGAAAGGATTAAACCATGGAAAGTGTTTATGGGAAGTTGTTTAAACCTGTACTTCTGTCAGAGACTTACTATATACATACATGCTGTATCTTTATTACAGCTGCTTCTAACACGTGTATTTTATTGGAAATGGTTGTTGTCTGGTGACAGTCTGGTATCTGGCCATATTTATCTTGTTTACTGTTAGGAAAGTTTCTGGCTACTAATGTACTTTATACTAAACTGGCTTTACTTAGGTACTTAATGATAATTATGACACTCTGTTGATTGCTATGGGTTTACTATGGTTCTTTTTAATAACTATGACTACTTTTGGTTTACTTGGTTCTTTTTGGTAAGTATGATGCTTGTGTGCTTTTACTATGCTTCTTCTAGGTTTCCATGGGTTTCCATGGGTTTATTAATATTCTTTTTTATAATTATAACACTACTGTTGGTTTACTATGATAGTGCTTGGTAAATATGACACTACTATCATTAGACTGTCTTACTGTGGTTCTTCTTGTTAATTAATGTCACTTCCACTATGGATCTACGTTGGATCTGCATCAGTAACATATTCAAAAATTCACCCAAGCTACTCAAACTAGAGCGATTGGTAGAAGTTGCCAGATGGTGTCACATTCTATGAATGGTTATGACCATTTCCAATTGAAACAAACTACATGAAGTAGGAAGATATTTAGATTATCAGTTAAGCGATACAAATGATTAGTTACAGGTGGAATAACTCACATTACCCCAAGACGAGACACCAATTTTGGCATTTAGAAGAATGTACTGTAACTACTAATTCAACAGTAAAAGACCTGGGAGTTTAGACAGCAACTTGTCTTTTAAAAATCATATCACCTATATTACAAAAACAGCCTTCTTCCACCTTAGAAATAATCCTAAAATAAGAAACATGTCTATTTCTGATGTAGAGAAGCTCATCCATGCATTCATGACCTCCAGACTGGATTATTGTAATGCATTACTAGGTGGATGTCCTGCATCATTAATAAACAAGCTACAGTTAGTCCAGAATGCAGCAGCCAGAGTTCTCACAAGGTCGAGAAAATATGATCATATAACCCCCATTTTATTATCCCTACACTGGCTTCCTGTTAAGTTTCAAATTGAATAAAAAACTATTGCTACTTACTTACAAAACACTAAATGATTTAGCTCCCATGTATCTACAGTATCTAGTCTTCTAACACGCTACAATCCTTCACGCTCCTTGAGATCTCAAAACTCCGGACTTCTAGTAGTTCCTAGAATAACAAAGTCCACCAAAGGCGGTAGAACATTCTCACATTTAGCTCCTAAACTTCGGAAACCCCTTCCTGACAGTGTTCAGGGTTTGGACACACTCTCCCTGTTTAAGTGAAGATTAAAGACGTATCTTTTTGGTGAGACCTACACAACACACGTCACATATCATAACCTTGTGCTCCAGTACATCTGATCACATGCACATTATCAACTTGTGCTTGTTAATATTATGCACAGCAGCTACGCTAATTCCTCTCCACTTCTCTTTCTCTGCTCATCCCGAGGCATCCTGAGGCTGCACCAGCTCCGGTTGTGTCCTACCTCATGAAGATTATGAACTTTTAATGAGAAATATCTAGAGATGTACCAGCGCCATTTGGATCCCACTTCATGTAAGGTTATGACATTGGACTTCTTTGAACATTTAAAGGCTCTGGCATGGAGGAGTTGCTGTTGGATCTATGATGATCTCAGATGTTCAGCTATTGAGTTTCTCAGTGGGTCCTGGTTCCACAACGTCAACTGACTGTATAAGACTGTAGAAAGGACATTACTCATAATCACACACTCCGGTGCTCATTGTAGTTCTGGGGTTCTGTATTGGTTTTAAAATGTATAATCTTTTTTTTTTCTTTCTATAATCAAATGTATAGTCTTGATATGACCCAAATGAGGATGGGTTCCCCTTTTGAGTCTGGTTCTTCTCAAGGGTTCTTTCTCATACCATTTAAAGTTTTTCCTTGAAACAGTCGCCCTAAGATTGCTCATCTGGAATAAACAGACAGAACAGAAAAAAATTTTGTTCTAGAATTCTTATGTTCTGTAAAGCACTATAAAAAAAAACTTGAACTTGAACACCATTGTGATCAGTGATTGGTCATTGGGGATAATGGTGATTGTTGATTGGTCACTGGGAAGGTTGGTCATCTACGATTGGTCATTGGAAACAATGATAATTAATGATTGGTCATTTTTTTTTATTTTATGTGTCTACTGAAAGCTAACCTCTGTTTTATCACCAATCTAATGATAGATCATTGTCTATTCTGGACCTCCATATGAAACAATGGGCCAATGTCCTTCATGCTCAATGTCAGATTAATACCTGAGGTAAGGAATAGTAAGAGTATTGTAGCGGTTACAGTGTGCTCCTGGCAGTCCAGGCAGACAAAGTGTCTCAGGAATCAGCCGCAGGAATCTATAAATATTTTAGATCTATATTTTCATTGGTTCACACTGTATGAGTAAAGATGTTGATATGAGGGCATTGTTGAAAGAAATTGGTGATTTTCTACACCAATTTAGCGATCTTATTTCAAATAGGAGTCCTATAACAAGTCTAGTAAGCATAGATTAGTGACTTCTTGCCTCAAGCTGCCTGTTATATGAGTTGAGAGAGCAAATTTGCCAATCAGCAGTCATTGATCACCAGTGGTTCCAATCACCAATCAATGATCTCTATCATCCTTAATGACTAATCAGTAATCAGCATCATTCCTAATCACTGATCATGATTGTTCCTAGTGATCAATCACTGATGGTGTTTCAAACTCTTTTCTTGGCACATGTAATAAATGTGAGTTATTCCATCTGTATTCCATTGCATTGTATCTCCTTCCTGATAATTAAAATGTCATCAGAAAGTGTTAGAACTTTATGTTGCACATTTCGAGTGGAACTGGACATAACGATTCATGGAATGTGACACCATCTGGCGACTTCTACCAACTTCTTGAACAACATTCTTACACCTCATGAAGCTGCTTGTTAGTGAATTCTCAGACTCCACTGCCCTCTTGAGGGTGATGTTCCTTGAACACGTCTACTACTATGTGCCCTTTATATTCCTCTTAGTAAGAAAAAATATGTAGTTTACAGAATTTTCCTGCTAAGATACTTGGAAAATCAGAGGCTCATGTGTCTGTGTTGTGTTGGTTACAAACAGATTGGACAATTTGATAAATATGCCACAATACCATTTCAACACTTTTCAAGTGGGGTTAATAAAGTGTTGCTCTTGAAGTATTACATATTTGCCAGGAACTGACTTAAATGAAGTGCAACTGCCACCAGAAATCATTAGCATGACTACTGAAGTTCTATTTTGATAGGTAAATCTGCATTAATGTTAAATAACATATATGGATTTTGACTTCAACTGATTTCATTTTACACATATGTAAAAAGTGATTCATTTAACACAAAGATACACATTTGCCAACACAAGTATATGTTCTGTTTTCCTTTCACCTGGTTCAACCTTCCCTGCTCCAAAACATCCTCAAACCATTAAGCTTCCCCCACCATGTTTGACTGTGGGGGTGATGAAGTCTGCTAACATCCTTTTTTCCTGTTCTCCTTCTTAAATTCTTCTGTTAGAGCCAAAAATATTATACCTATCTGTATACAAAACGTTCTTCCAGTCATTCACTGTCCAATTGTGTGTTAATGACTTTTACATCTAGTTTGTTGCAAAATGAACATGCGTGTCTCTAAAACGATAAAAGACTGGGTGTTTACCCCATATAACCTAGATTCCTCTTCAATTTAATTAAGAATCCTTTTTTCTAATTATTACAATATGTATTTATTACTATTTGCTAACCCCATCATTGCATAAATAAATATGTTGAAATTGGTGTCACTACATTACTATGTAAAATAAATATTTTAATAAAAATGTATAAAATAATAAATGTAATAAAAAAAATTATATGTTATATATATATATATATATATATATATATATATATATATAGTTGGATTGTTTTAACTTTTGTGTTTGTATTATTATTATTATTATTATTATTATTATTATTATTTATTTAAATTTTTATTGAATTATTATTTATTTCCTGAGATTTATTTATTGTTATTATAAATTGTATTTTTTTTTTATTATTTCAGATAACAGAATACTGTACTTAATAACGGGGAATATTTTATTTACAAATATTTACATGATGAGGTTTTTAAACGTTTTTTTAATTTTTTTATGATTTTTTGGGGGGAAATAATATGAAATTTGCTGCAGCCCCTTCATAACTAATTTGAATGTTAAAAATACTGTAGTGCAAAAGTGGGCGGTGATCAGTTAAAGAACGTCAAATCCCATGATCCGTGTAGAGTAACGCCATTTCCGTGTGTGGGCTCAACAGCCAATGTGTGTGCACGTCGTAGACGTAACGTCCCTCCCCTTTGACTGGAGCTTTTTTTTCGTCCTCAGCGTTCAGCGAACGTCGGCGCCATATTGACGATTCCAACGTTTTCTGCAAAACCCGAAAAAACACCGAATTTGTCAGAATGCTGTACCTGGAGGACTACCTCGAAAGTAAGTATATAAGCGGTTTTATTTGTTTCCAGCTTCAGAAGGGGGTTTATTTCAGTCTCGGGCTCGTGTTTCGTTGATAACGGAGGGCAGCTGTTAGCATGCTAGGCTAGTCGGTAATTTGGCTTTTTCTTCTCTCTGGCAGTGATCGAGCAGCTACCCATGGATCTCCGCGACAGGTTTACGGAAATGCGAGAGATGGACCTGCAAGTGCAGAGTAAGACGCAGCGATCGGGCGACTGGGCAACAACCGAGTGCGCTCTAACTAACCACAACACCCTGACTTTTATTTTATATTTTATGTCAAGTTCAAACAAGCTCTGAAAGTCACATGAACTTGGAAGCATCCCTTTAAAACGAAAGAGGCGCAGAAACTACTGTCAAGTTCATTGCAAGTTCATTTGTCCAGTGTACCAGAACCTGAAACCCCCCCAAAAAAGCATCAAAGTCCATTTATTATTATGAGAAGTCTGGATTATACTTCTCAAAACAAAACATGTAAAGTCATTAATCATATTTTTCCCCCAAAATTATGCAAATGCAGCATCTTATTGATGTATAAAAAAAAAAAAAATGTATTAATTTCCACCCAAAAACACACTGGTCCATCAAAGGTGATCTGGACCCAATGACTTGTTCTAGAGGTCTTCTGTGTTTGGCTCCAGATCCACCGTGACCCTAACCAGGATAAAACGCTCTAAATGAATGAATGAATTAGACAGCTGAGATGGAGATTTTGACGTTTTAACTCCATGTTGGCCCACAATATATTAGTTTATTTATTTATTTATTTAGTTTAATGAAATTTGAGCTGGCTGCACATTTTCACAGCCCTTACATGAAGTCTCTGAGGAAGGTAATTAGCTGGCAGATGTTGGAGATTTTCAGAGCAATGATCCAAATGTGTATAAAAATGCATATCATACACTCGCCCCTGTGAGATGAGACCCGTATCAGAGCAGATGGTGTGAGCAGTAATGAGTTTCATCAGTAGTAGTAAAAGTTTCACAGGATGAAAACTGCATGTAAAACTATCACTGTGTTGATCAGCCATTTATACATGAACACTGGCTGGTGGTGCAAACCTGAGTATGAAAATGTTTTTGCACATCTGTGTGTGAAAGAATACAAAAAAAGACCAATCCTGGAAGGATTTCTGAGAAGTATCAGTATTTATCACGGTCCTGTATTGTCCAAAGTCTATAGAAAAGACAAGTCTGACTCAAAAGTTTTGGATCAGTGCATTGAAATCCCACTGCTTGTGCTTTACAGATGCCATGGACCAGCTGGAACAGAGAGTTAATGAGTTCTTTGCCAACGCTAAGAAGAACAAACCCGAGTGGAGGGAGGAGCAGATGGAGGTTATTAAGAAGGTAGAGGACAAAAGATGCAGTTTTCACCAAGCACCATGAGAACATCTGCCAGAAATAGCTCTTCACTCCCAAAGCAGACGGCTTTATTTCCTATTCCTGTAGACTTTTTTTGTGTGCATGTTTTAAATTTTTGTTTTAGCTGTTTTTTATTTATTTGTAGTAAAATCCTTATCCCTGTTTGTAATCCCTCATGAAAGTCACTTTTTTTTTTTTAAGCAAACTTAGCTTGTTGAAAGTCATAGCTGTCAGGGCTCAGGAATGATTTGCTTTCTCACAGGACTATTATAAAGCGTTGGAGGATGCTGATGAAAAAGTCCAGTTAGCCAATCAAATCTACGATCTGGTGAGTGGAAAAAAAAAAAAAAAGGTTTATTTGTGCATTACATCTGATTCGCCACTAGGTGGCAGTGTCATGCTGAGTAAACTGGATTTTAGGACGAAGTTGAATTTTGCATGGAACAGTTGTGCTGCTTTATAACTGAAATTGGGGAAAAAAAATGAAATGCTGATGTTTCCCTTGATGCTGATTAAGAGGTTTTGTTGTGCTGTGCTGTAATTAGGTGGATCGACATTTGAGGAAGTTGGATCAGGAGCTTGCAAAGTTCAAAATGGAGCTTGAAGCAGACAACGCCGGCATTACAGAAATCCTGGAGAGAAGTAAGTATTAGACAGCTGCTATTTAGTAAGTATGCGTAGAACTCTTACATCTGTGAACCCCGGTCCTCTCCAGAGTTAAAGCAACTCAGCTGCAGTATCTACTGATCCTTTTTTTATTCATACCCGCCTGTCGTTCAGAAACAGCTGATCAACTAAAAAGTGAAAGCCGTTCTTATGGATTTCTTGCAAAACAGTACTTCTTTCCAATCCCGCCTTTTGCTACAATACACACTCATGGCTAAGGTGCAGTCTGGTAGACTGTAGAATGACCAGTGCACAGATAACAAACTACATCAAATCAACCCAACTATAAACCAAAGACAATTTCTCAACTCCCATTTTGAATGAGACACGCCACACTCTCACACGCTTTCCTGCTTAACGGAGAAGAATCTCCAACATGTCATCAATGTAAAACAAACCTGAAGATAAAATGGAAATAAATGGCAGAGCCTTAAAATGTCTAAACAATGGCAACTCTAATGCTCACTCAAATGCTCCCGAAGCACTGTTTTTGTTCAATAGTTTTTGTGGTGCTGTAGTTCTTTCTTTCGCTAATCTAAATATAATTCACTGTATTACGACTAAAAATGAGACCAACAGCCAATCAGCTTTCTGCTCTTGGATTGTACCACAGACCTAAAACGGAAGGAAGTGCAAGTTAAGGCCAGTTGCTAACAACGTAATTGTGTGTGTTTTTGTGATATAGGTCTTAAATTTTATTCTTCAAAAGTCTTAAATTTGTCTGTGAGAAACCTGCAGAAACCCTGTAATGGACTACAATACAGAACACAAAAGATTTTCTGCTCAGAAAGTACAGATGAAGGAATCGTCCAAAATGTATCACCTAAGAAAATACTAGCATACTTACAGAACATTAATCTGCCGGACACCATTTAAACACTGAACTTTGCCGTCAAATCTCTGTAAAATGCTATAACATCTCATCATACACCCCTTGACCTTGCCATGAAAATAGCCACCAAAAAAAGCAATAAACAAACAAACTGTAGAATTATTATTATTATTATTATTATTATTTATTATTTTTTTTTTATATGCCAGATTAAATCATGTGTTCAGACACTCAATTTGGATTCAGGAGCGTGCAGAAAGCGTAAAACTGACAAATCCGAACAAGAAAAAGTCCCAAGCAAAGCAGCCATAAAACATTTTAATTTACTACTAGCGGTCCAGTCACAGTTAAACATACTGAGAGAAAAATGACCATGCTGGTCGCACACACCAGTTGTTTGACGTACATGGCATGTGAGGACTGTAGCACAGCTCAATATGATGCTACATTAGAAACCTTGTTGGAGGTGGAGTTCATTTATTTCCCTCAACTCAAATATAAGTGCATTTGTTTTCCTCGGGTCTGTATTAATCCACTCGACATATGTTATTACACTACATTAGCTTCCACTTATTAGCCTTGTCAATTAGGTTTCCAAGCAACCTAATCATGGGACCGGTCATCTCCTGAAAGTTTTTACTTCTCAGTGGGCTTGCTTAGCACACTGCAGGTCATTGCACCCGAGGGGGATTTAGTTGTTTTTAAGGAAAGGGGGGAAAAGGCTTATCAGTATTAACTCTGCAAATGTAATTGATCTCGCAGGCACCTCTGCAGATTTTACCCTGCTTCTTTTTTGTTTTAAGTGGATTTGTGTTTGCATTCGCATGCTTATATATTTATGTTTTCAAACCATTTAAAATCATTCTCTGTGCAGGATCGTTGGAAATGGACAGTCCTTCTCAACCTGTCAATAACCATCACGTTCACTCGCATGTCACCGGAGAAAGTAAGATGCACCACTGCTCTTTCTTTCTTTCTTTCTTCCTTTCTTTCTCCTATTTTCTGTCTCCCCCAGATATCCTTTTATACTTCTACTATTCAGCATTTCTAACTGTAACGCACGTGTGTGTGTACTTATTAGAGAGGAAGTACAGCGCACCAACCCACCACACTACTGAGCATGTGCCAGAAAAGAAATTTAAATCCGAAGCTCTGCTCTCGACACTCACATCAGACGCCTCCAAAGAGAACACGCCGGGTAAAGGCGCACACACACACACACACACCTCAATGCATGCCATTTAGTCCCATGTTTGTGCACAAATCTTTCTCTCTATACAAACATTTGTTTGTATTGATTGACCAAAATTGTTCTGTTAATGTGTGTGTGTGTGTGTGTGTGTGTGTGTGTGTGTGTGTGTGTGTGT
>JAAIIK010000017.1:9906998-9921350 GCA_014706435.1 Silurus glanis | reverse complement strand
ATCACTCCTTCCTTCATCCCCTCCTTTCCTTCCTTTTTTCTCTTGCAACATCAGTATTGTTTTAGCGGACATACTGTATAACTGTTAAATACTTATGTCAAAAGTAAGTTCACTGTTTAATATTCCTATTCAATTTTTCCAAATTTTTTTAGCACATTATTCTTTTGAATTCTTGTAATATGGGCAAAACATCTAGCCTCAAAGTTATACTTTTAATTGTTTGAGTTGTCAAAAATCTCTTATTTTTAGTATTAGAATTGTGTTAATTGTGCACTGCATTAGGTTATATGAAGTGCTGCATACAGAATCGATGAAATTCAATGTTGAATGTTTTAAACTAGATTTTACAGTTGATTTAAAGGGTTTTGTGTTTTTGCATTGCAGATGAAGGAGGGCAGGAGGACGTCAAGTATGAAGGCTTCCTACGAAGCCATCAAGAATAATGACATCCTGGTTCGGGACTTTGCTTCAAGCAGGGAGTCTTCTGGCTACATGTCCTCGACTCTGGCCTCCACTCTCACACAGAACCTCAGCACCAGCAACAGCTCAGACTCCCGTGCAGGACGCAAGAGCAAGTAAGAGTCAGCGAGTTTGAGAAATTGTGAAGGCTAGATAACTGGGTCAGAACATCTTCAAAACTGCAGCTCTTGTGGGGTGTTTCCAGTCTGCAGTGTTCAGTATCTATCAAAAGTGCTCCAAAGAAGGAAAAGTGGTGAAGTATGAAGTGTGTGGTCATTCCTGATCAGTGTATGTCAGAAGTTTAGTTACTTTTGTCTGGTTGCAGGGAAAATTTGTGCAAAGTAATTATATTTGTGCATGATGGATTATGAATTTTATTCCAGGAAAGCAGAATGTTAGAGCTGAACTGATTATTTTAATGACCTTCAGCATTGCACTTCCTTTGGCAGTTGGCAAGAGTGTGTCTTTGTTTTTAGCTATGCAACTCTGAATCCACAAAGTCTACATGTTTCTAGAAAGAAATATTACACTTCTACAGAATATTATTTTCATTATACTTAGTTTTTTGTGTTTTCGGTGTCCTATACAGATCTGTTCAGGGTTGATTGTTTTCAAAGGAAAAAATAACACTTTTCAAATGAGACTAACTTACACATGTACATGACATGAAAAGCGCATATGATAAATATCACTCTTTTGTATCCTGTGTGTGCAGAAACAACAATAAGTCTTCCAACCACCAGTCCTCATCATCCTCATCTTCCTCTTCCCTGTCGTCTTGTTCCTCCTCCTCGGCTCTGGCTCACGAGCTGGCCCAGCAGACTGCGGCGCTACCAGAGAGCGACAGCAGCGGCCAAGTGGACTGGACTTACGATCCAAACGAGCCCCGTTACTGCATTTGCAACCAGGTGCTCACACATTTCTTTTTGTTTTTACAGGCACATTGAATAAATTAGTCCTGTTCATGACGACATTGTTCCAGAGACTTCAATAAGCATATTGTTTTTTATCGTAAAATCCGTTTTGAAAGTTGAGGTCATTTACAACAATTTTAATAGGCATTTAGGCATATGTTAATAAAATATATAAATAAATTAGTTTCTACTCCAAAAACAAACAAAAAATAATATTGAGTATTAATGCTCAATCAATCAAGAAGGCATCAATTCATCCCCATTTGCTGTCTCCTTTCTTTCTTCCCCCTCTCTATTTTATAATCATTAGAGTATCTCCCTGTCATTCTGAGATTATCACAATCTATTGAAGCAAATGTACTTTCAAGTATTCATTTTACATGATCATTTTTAAAAGCATATATTTTAAGATTCATATTTTTTGTCTTCTTTGTTTGGTTGCTTTTTTTGTTGTTGGAAATTCCCGTATGGCTGATATGGCCATTTTCCAAATTCCATTACAGCCCACACCCGCTTGTTTCAGGGAATATTTTTGTGGAAAAAATGATGTCTACAGTGAGCCCTAACCACACAGTAATATTGTGGTAGCTTATTGGTTAAGGCATTGGATTTTGGATCCATAGTCATGAGTTCAAATCCCAGCTGCAAACCTGTGCTCCTGAGCAAGGCTCTTAACCCCATAGCTGCTCAGGTGTATGAATGAGATAGATGTAAGTCGCTTTGGCGAATGCCAGAGATAAATACTGGATATATTTGGTTAGTTACTTAGTCTGTGTGCAAGGCTTTTTTTTTATGTTTATATCTGTGTGCAAATGTATTTGCTCTATTTTTATTTTTATTAAAACTGGCCACATTATCTTTCATTAAGCATATTGCATATATCTAGTATCATGTCTGTTTCTCTCTGTCTTTTACCTTTTGCCTCTGTGTAAATGCATTATAAGTCTCTCTTCATTTGCAGGTGTCCTATGGTGAGATGGTTGGCTGTGATAACCAGGATGTAAGTACACTTTGTTCATTCATATATTCCCCATTCCTCCTGATCACCCGCATTATATAAAACCTGTTAGATTTATGAACCAGTCATTTACTGACCTCTATAATGATGATGAAGGTGTTTACATTAAACATAAACACTAGGAATGACAGTGTTAATCTGAACCGTTTTTTTGTTTGTTTGTTTGTTTCTGCAGTGTCCCATTGAGTGGTTCCACTACGGCTGTGTGGGCTTGACTGAGGCCCCCAAAGGAAAGTGGTATTGCCCACAGTGTACAGCAGCTATGAAGAGGAGAGGAAGCAGACATAAATAGACATTCAATACCCCAGAGCTGACCCTGAAAAAACCTACCCAAAACACTCAACCCAATCTCACTGCCTGATTCTGTCCCCTTTTCCTTCATTTAAAAAAAAGAAAAACACAAAAAAGAAAGCCAAAAAAAAAAAAAAAAAAAACAACAGTGCAAGAGAAATTTTCGATGTGATCTCCAGTTAGTGAAATGTGAAAATGAGCTTTGAGGAAAGTGTGCGTGTAAATGTAAGACGTGACATGACCTTTTAGTTATTTTTTTATCTTCGATTAAAGTCCTGATTGGTAGGGGAGGGATGTTGATATGCACCTGACCCTCAGACATTCCTTAGCCTTTACCATGCGTGATGGTAGGGGTCATGACCTCCAGCACAAATTAGTGCATCTCACTCCTATTAATCCATATTCACAGAGACAAGACGTGCTCGGGATGCGTGTCGATAAACCACGGATCCTGGAAATTCACCCGAAACTCCCAAAGCCTCCGAATGAGAAGACTCTAATGATCATTCTGGTGTTGTCTGGAAGTATTTGTGTATTCAGTACAACAGTAGATTTTAATCCAGGTCATGGGGGTTCCCCCTGCACTGCTGATTTGGTGTTTTTCTGCTCTAAAGTGCACATTTTTTTTTTTAACTCATGCAGAGTTCAGTAATGAGCTGGTGAGTAGATTCAGGTCTGTTGGGAGCAGAAACAACACTAAATGTACCCTTATGCTGGAGTACTCAATGACCAGAAATATGGGATACACTGCAGTATACTGAATTGTGCTTCACTTCGGGATGAAACCTCATATCACCCAAGACATCACACATTTTATGGAATTTTGTGCTTATCTGTAAGAATACATTTATTTGCATATTAGTCAGGATATTATTCAGCTGAATGATTGAGTGCACAATAAATAAAAAAACAAAACAAAATTGTGCACACCTTGCAGATAAGCATGAATATATTTTTGGCATTCCTCTAAAGCCAGGTGCTGCCGGGTGTACTATAGAAAGAACACAGTGATTGTTGGTGTGTGTATGTGTGTGTGTTTGATATGATGTGATGTGTACAGAATGTATGTGAATGTGTAGTCTGGCCTGCACTGAACTGGTGATTCAAATTTTCCTTATGCAGGAAAAAAAAAAAAGAATAAAACGATCAATAATTTTTGCTATTTTTTTTGTGTTGAAGGCTTCTTTTTTTTTTTTTTTTTTTTTTTTTTTTTTTTTTGCTTAACCCATTTCTGACCACTAGATGTGACTATACCAATCAGGCTTAAACTTTATAAAACCATGGAAAGGAACAGTTCTGACTTATCAAGGCCTGGAGAGAGAGTGAGGGAGTGCTGTAAGGTGGGACCACCATGCATTGGACTTGTTTGTCCAGCAGATCCCACAGATGCCTGGTAGATCAAGGAATTTAAATAACTCTTTTTGCAGTCTGGTAGGGTGCATTATGCTCCTAAAAGAAGCCAATGCCAGTAGGAAGCTCCGTTGCCATGTCAGTATAACATCCACATGAATGCCAGGACCCAAGAATTCTCAGCAGAAGCGTATTACACTGCCTTCACCGGCTTGCGTTTTTTGTAAAGCCATCTCTTCTACAGGTAACGACCCGGCAACCTTCCATTGCTCCATTTTTTATTTCTGACTATTGTAGACCCCCTTGTCCAGCCTGCATTGTGCACCGTGTGGTGTTGCTTTGTTTTTTTTTTTTTGTTTTTTTAAATCACAACCAGCAATTACTTTATTTTGTTACAATAGCACTTCTGTAGGATCAGACCAAATAATGTATCCTTCACTCCTCATGCACATCAGTGAGATTCGGGTAATATTTGGCCCTTGTCAAAGTTGCTCATTTTAAAATGCACAAGCCTAAAGATAAGTTTTATTCTCACAATAAGTTTTGTGTCACAAAATAGAAAATTAAAGACTCAACAGTTATTTTCTATACCAGCAATTCTGACAGCAGCTCTGGCCTTTTCCATGCAGGCAATTAAAGGGATGCACTTAATCTAAGGCGCATGATAAATGGATTAGATATGACTTTTTCACATAGGGCCCAGCAGGTTTGGGCAGCTTTTTTCTTATTATAAATTAAATAATTATTCAAAAACTGCATTTTGTATTTTACTCTGGTTATATTTGTGCAATACTATAATATATACGTAATATGCTTGATATGAATCATTTGTCTAACAAAAATGCAAGAAAATAAAAAAATTAGGAAAGGGGCAATACAATTTTTCACAGCACTGCCTGTGTGTGTGCGTGCATATGTATATTTATATATAAATAATAGAGGTGACGTGAATAACACTAATCATCTCTTCAACCTGGCACTTGTTAGTGCAGTTTGTCCTCAAAGTTG
Source organism: Silurus glanis (assembly GCA_014706435.1). Classification (NCBI taxonomy): domain Eukaryota; kingdom Metazoa; phylum Chordata; class Actinopteri; order Siluriformes; family Siluridae; genus Silurus; species Silurus glanis. The sequence continues at coordinate 9,916,310 of JAAIIK010000017.1, read as the reverse complement.
ACGTGTTAGAAGCAGGAAAAATGGGCAAGCGTAAGGATTTGAGTGAGTTTGACAAGGATTAAATTGGGACGTCTAGACGACTGGGTCAGAACATCTCCAAAACCTCAGCTCTTGTGGGCTGTTCCGGGTTCTGCAGTGGTATCTATCAAAAGTGGTCAAAGGAAGGAACAGTGTTGAACCTGTGAAGGTCGTGGCCGGCCGAGGCTCATTGATGCACGTGGGGAGCAAAGGCTGGTCCGTATGTCCCGATCCAACAGACGAGCTCCTGTAGCTCAAAGTTAATGCTGATAATGCTGTTAATGCTCGACAGGTCAAGACTGTAAAAGCAAAAGGGCAGCCAACACAATATTAGGCAGGTGGACATAATGTTATGCCTGATCAGTGTATGTATGTATGTTTATATGTAGTGTGTGTGTGTGTGTGTGTGTGTGTGTGTGTGTGTGTGTGTGTGTGTGTGTGTGTGTGTTTGTACAGTATTGGGACACCAGACTTTTTCAGCCAAATGTGAAACTGTGACCACAAACTTGGAGGCACACAAATATACAGGATGTCTATGGATGCATTAGAAGACCCAAACCTGTTCCAGCATGGGAATGTGCCTGTGCACAACGCCAACTCGATCAAGATATGGTTTACATGGGCTATAGTGGAAGATCTTGAGTGACCTGCTATAGAGTTTTGACCTCAACCTTATTGAACACATTAGGTACAAATCAGAATGCTGACTGCACCCCAGGCCTTCTCACCTCACATACACCAGTACCTGACTTTACAAACACACTCCAAAATCTAGTGGAACATCTTACCAGAGGAGTGGAGGTGATTATAACAGCAGAGGGGTGTCACCAAACTTTTGTTCATATAGTGTAAGTAATGTGTGTAGCATGAGTTTGAAGGGAAGTGTGCGTGTGTGCGTGTGTGTGTGTGTGTGTGTGTGTGTGTGTGTGTGTGTGTATGCGCGCGCGCGCGTGCGTGTGTGTGCAAAATCCGTTATTCCGCTATTTCCAAGCTGAGCTCCACTGGTGGTTTCTTATGCATCTGTAAAAGATCCCTTCTCCTTTTCTGAGAGCAGTACCAAGAGCTTAGTTTCCAAACTCCGAATCCAGAGAGGAAGTAACTGTTTATTCTCTCTCTCTCTCTCTCTCTCTCTCTCTCTCTCCGTTAACGCGAACCAGGTGGAAGAGCTCTGCCACGCATTGAACTGCAAGCGAAAACACTACCCGCTACCGTTTTTCTGCTTATGGAAATAGGATTTACAGTCTTCCTGTGAGATTTCCTACTTGTTTTTATTCCTGGTGTTTGCCTTTTGCGCCTGGCTGGAGCTCAGGAGCGCAGTTTTGGAGCAGACTGAAAGGCAGAGGGGAGGCGGTGCTGGAGATCCGCTCTTCTGCAGCTTCTGCGTGGGGGGAAAAAAAAAAAAGAAGAAGAAAGAGTGCTTTTTACCTTTTCCACAAGTTGCCCTGTATATTCTGTACAATATCCCAGACTGTGTGGTGATGTGGCCATGTTCGTGAACGCGCATTGCCTTGGCGAGCATCACTGCGCGTGATTTCTATAAAAAATAAAATAAAAAAAAGTTGGAAAGCGGCTCTGAAAGTTTCCGAAATTGCGCTTTTGTGCAATCCTGAGCGGGGATGTGATCGATAGAAGGATGCAACAGCGCGTCTGACATCATATTATCCTCATCCTCATCCTCATCCCATCCTATTCTATCCATGGTACCTTATGTGTCTGGGCATCGGGATGCTGCTGCGCCGGGTCCTGGGGATCCTGGGGATCCTGGGGATCGGGACGCTGATGCGCACATGGCGCACGGCACCGCTTGTGCTTGTGGGACTGGCTGTGTTTCTTCTCTACCACACCTCTGTGCTGAACCGGACAGGCTTCAGACCTGGACAAGAGGACCAAAAGAACAATTCTGTGATGAGGGACCATCTGGTGCTTCTACAGCACCCAGAAGATCTCGGCTATTTACTAGAAGCCTGGAATGATCACGGTGAAGTAAGTGGAACTTTGGGAATAAGGCTCCTGGGTTCTAAAAGTTCTGTGTCAGAGACCCAACTCTTTCAGAACTCTCTTTGTTTCATCAAATGTATATGTTTTGTATCTAAAGTGTCTTATACTTGAGAAGGTGCACCATTGATTAGTCTGGTCCAGGTAAAGGCTTCCATGTGATATATACTAAAAGAGAGTGGAGCATGGTCATAATTATAGCCAACAATCCCAAAAACCATTGTTCAGATTTATGAATACACCTGATTCCATATTTTCTACAGTTCTTCATGAACTGGATCAGGTGTGTTTCGCATTTTAGGTTTAAGATTAAACGTGTTTGATAGTGAGTGAACAAAATTCAAGCAGTCATCAAGTCTCTTCTGAGATCTTTTCGAGGAAGCATTAAGAATGAGATTGTGCATCTGGAACGTCTCAGTGTCTTCTTGTAATTAAAATAGAACAGAGATCCAGTCCTTTAAACGCTCTACTACTTGACCTTTAATATGACCCGGATGACTAAAACCCGTTACACACTTAATGCCCTGTTGACCATCAGGAGGATTCCATGCAAAAAATATATATTTATTTGTAAAAAAAAAATCACCAATTTAGTTGGCATGGTGTCCAAAGAATCCCCCCCATGAAATCATGTTTGTCTCAAGGAATTTGAATCAATGTGGTCCATTTAGAGATGTTTTGCCTGGTCCCCCACTCACCCTATTAAAAGTCCAAGTTAAATATAGCAGATAAGTATTGTTTATTTATGATGGAGTGTCTTTGTGAAGGTATTTTGGGAGGACATGCTCAAGGCTGGCTGGCAGTTGGTTAAGAGGCCCTCATAGAGCAATGGCGATTTACGACTGCACACATGTTTCTGATCGGCGCTGACATGGCGTCCACCTGCAGCGACGTTTTGGAAATGCAGGATCAGAGCATGCAATATGAGCAGTTTAATTTTTTTCAGGATAAACCAACTTTGGTGGTCTGTTTATTCTTGTTTTTGGCCCAAGTGTGTTTTGAAGTCTGAGATTGTAAGACATGGTAGGAGGAAAAGATGAAGTGAAGGAATGAGGGTAAACCGAGCAGAGGCTTAACGCGTACTGTCATAGTGAGACCCAGATAATCCCCGTGCTAACCAGCACTGAGGAGGAAGTGTGTGTGCTGTGGTGTGTGACAGGTGTCTCCGATCAGCTGTGAGCCCTCCGTGTGAGGGGCGTGTGTGCAATCACTTAGTCTAATAGTGTTGTAAGCTGGATTTCTCATGCTGTGTGAGACTGTCTGTACTGAGTTATTTGTAGTGAGCCAGGCGTTTATGTTCGAGTTGATAAAACGCCAATTTGTTCAACTGCAGATCACAGACCATAAAAGGTGTCTTTCTGAGTTCATGTTTGCTTGTGCACTTATTATGAAATGGCTTGCTCCTCATGAATGGCTTATTTTTTCCCCCTTTGATATTTTAAAATTTTAATGCACGTATTATAGCCAACTTAAACACATGAAATATAATGTCCTACTTTACGCATTAAAGACACATTGACAGGCTGCAGCCAATCAGAGAAAAAGAAAGGTAGGTTTATGCAAAGAAAAAAAAAATATTTAAACGACTTCTAACGTCTGCTAAGGGGAGAAATATTTTTTTGGATTGATAGAATAAGAAATTGTTTTCTCATTAATTAGTTTGTGAAGTTAGTAAATGGTTGTCATCTGGAATTTGCATTGTTTACTCAGTTGTGAGGTTGTTTAGCTGCCGAACTCTCATCTGCTTACCCAGGATGTGAAGTTATTTCTCTGTGTTTTGATAGATTTTCAGGCTGATGTTTAAAATGATTTGCTAAATATAAGCAGCTAGCTAATAACAATCAAATTCAAAGATATGATCAAGACAGGGATGCCATCACGATATCTATCCTCTTGAGTGTTTATGCTCCTTATTATCATGGTAGCAATTGGACTAGCAGAACATGATGCAGAGTATTCTCAGAGGACCTCAATGTGAAGTTCTTTGAGCCTATCAACAGTCTGCTAACAATGGCTTAGGACCACAGTTTGCATGAACATTTCTGCATGTAAGCATCTATCACTCAACAGAACACCTCAACACTAATGGGAATATAATGAATGGACATTCGGTGCCACCCAGAAGAGAATGGGTTCCCTTTTGAGTCTGGTTCCTCTCAAGGTTTTTACTTATACTATCTCATGGAGTTTTTACTGTCTACATTTGGCACTGGCTCGCTCATTAGAAATAAACTTATAAAGAACAAGCTTATATGTACTACATTTAGGCATCTTAACTTCATAACCTCTTAATCTCTGTCAAGCTGCTTTGAGACAATGTCCACTATTAAAAATGACATACAAATAAAAGTGAATTGAACTATATTAAATTGAGCCATCTTTGTTGTCCCCCTAATCCTGTGTAAGCACATTCAGTTTTAGGTCACATGTCATCAAGTTTGCAGATTTATGACTATGTGCTTGTCCTATGCCCTGCCTGTTCGCTGCTATACAAAAACATTCCCTAGACTCTTATAGTGTTTCAGTCTTTTGGATTAGCTTCATAAGCAGAATCTCAGAGCTGTTGGTTACACTGTGATGTACCGGGACTGTTGTTTGACTGACAGCACTTATTGTGTTTCTGTATCCGACCTTCAATTTTCCTGGTGTTTGTTTCTCACTGTTGTAAATAGAGAAGCTTGTGTATTCTTAGACGAAAAGTCATTTTTCTGACTGCACTCAGGAGTCAGTGCCCTTCTTACAGTCCAGAAAGGGTACTGCCTCCTTCATACACTCTGTATAGCGTTTCTCATACATGTAAAGGTCCCGTGTCCTTCATATTTTAGCTTGACTTTGGGTATGATTAAAGCTATGACTTTTTACACTGCAAGCTAAATCTCAATGGAACCTACTATGAGAAGTTGAAAGAACATTAATGATCAGATGAATAATTTACTGTTTGCTTGCTCTTCAGACTGCTGGAATATCTATTTTTTACTCTATAATTTTTGTTATTAGCTAAATGTTGCACTAGAAGTAAGCGAACGTAGTTTGAAAAGTTCTTTATCTTCAGTAAAATTAGCCAACGTAAGCTAACCTGAGGTTTTCTGAGAAAAAAATAAATGCTATTAATCTTTACAGCTAGCTACATTTTTGTATTAATCTGTTTAATCTTCACTGCTGACACAGTCAGCATGCTAATCAAAGCTAACCTCACAGGATTTCTGAGAGAAAATACATGTTATATTAAGCTAACAAGTAATTAAGTCACATGATTTTGTTTTATTAATATTCTTTAGTCTTCACATTAATGCGAAAAAACTTAACCAGACATCCTTTTTAAGAGAAAACAATTCTTATGCTTACTTCTCAATGCTAACACTAGTCAACTGGCAAATGTGACCTAACCTGCCTATATTTCTCAGTGATTGTCATATTTCTGAAAATGTATTTTTACCTTAAATGCTAACAATGCTAATCTGAGGTGTTTTATTCCTATTTCAAAATAATTTAATTCTCTTAGACAGGGGTGTCAAACTCAATTGCACAAGGGGCCAAAACTCAAAGCACACTAAAACTACAAACATTTATTGAACACACTAAAACTAAATGTTTTTTTTTTACATAAATATGAATAAAAACCACACAGGAATATTATTCCAGAATAAATAATTTTAAACTTTATATAACTTAAAATATTTTGCTCTCCATAAAAATGTCTCCTGTCTAAATTATACAAGTTAGAAATATGAACATGCTGCAAAAAACCCTGAACAAATAAATAAAAATTGTGCTTTTAAGTAAACGTTAAAATAACAACAAATCAAAACAATCAGATTTCTTTGCTCTTAAGCCATTTTATAAAAAATAATCTTAAACTTTAAATAACTTAAAATATTTTGCTCTCCATTAAAAATATCTCCAGTCAAACACAAGACGTCTCACAGCTTCATCATGCAGCTCTTCAGAAACGCTCCCTCAGTAAATAACCGGCTGATGTGCCTCTGATTTCTCCTCTGTTTTCACACCAGCTTCACTTTGTGATTTTGCTCTGGTGAAAAACGTCTGCTGAAATGTCAGATTCTTCTTTAACTCTTCTACTTTCTGCATCTTCTGCTCTGCATTCAGGTTTTTCAGCTTCTCCTGATGTTTTGTCTCGTAGTCCCGTCTTACATTCAATTCCTTAATTACAGCCGCATTCGCTCCACATATAAGACACACTTGTTTACCGGCAGTGTCAGTAAACATATACTCAAAATCCCATCGGTTTTGAAAGGCTCTGTTTTCAGAATCCACTTTTCTCTTGGTCATTGTGAGGAGCTTCAAAATAACTGTACAATAGGGTTAAATACATCAACAGAAGCTCGACCTGACTGACGCTGGAATGTTCCCAGGTGGTCTAGCGTTCGATAAGGCAGCTGAAGCGCTGCATTATGGGATCTGTAGTTTGTGTTATCAGCGCTTCATATCGCCGGGACATTAATAACAATAATAATAGCTCTTTATAAAATCATCCCGCGGGCCTTGAGTTTGACACATGTGCTCTAAGGCTAATACTAGTCAGCTAGCTAACAGGGGATTATCTGAAAATGCATGTTTTTTTTTTTTCAATAAATGTTACTGGTTAATAAAAAAAATCATACAGTTGTTCGTCATAATTTTCATACATCGTATCTATTTTCCTAGTCCTTTTAGTGATTTAGCCAAAGTTATGCATAATAGATCAAATATGGCAACGTTCATCATTTGAATGTCTGTGTAGATATTATTATTATTATGAATTGTATGTAAAATAAAAAAATACCCATGGCCACAGTATGTAATTTAAACTAGAATATATCACATATACAGGCTGTATATTTTTCTCGAACTCTCTTCTGAATGAATCACAGATGATTCCCAGCATGAACGCTCGGAGTTAGCAGGCTTGGAATGTGTACCGCTTGACTGACATGATCGAGTGCAGACTAAGTAGAGTGTTAAGGCATCAAGTATATATAAAATGTATGTAAACATGTATTAAACTGTTTGCTCATATATCGTTTGCTCTAGTTTACGTGTATTTTTGTTAAGTCTGTATCCAAGGTTCAAATGAAACGGTGGTATGTCAAATGAATTCTTAAACATGGTGAAAGTATTTATAACTTGAACTTCTGGAAAGCCATACCATAGAATTTTAGAACCGGATACATGGAGTAAGCGGTAAGGGAGCCGTGGAAAAACAGGATGGCATAGAGTGATGGTGAGAACGCGAGAAGGAAGTATGGGAAAGAGTGGAATTGCAATTGAGGGGGAGTTTAAATGAAATGTGGAGCTGTTGCCAAATCTGTCAGCAGTTACCCAGCAAAGCAGCCACTTTGCATAGACAATCAGGCCCGAAGTTAATCACTGAATACTAACAAAACCCACTTTCTAGCTCTTTCTCTCTCAAAACTCTCTAGCATTGTGTGTATACATTGTGTGTACGTTTGTGTAAAACCTCACCATACGAATTCATGGGGATTAAATTTGTCTAAAGGCAAAGGTTTAAATGAGATAATTTATATAATTAAACACTGCCCTAAAAATCGTTTTTGCTAAGCTTAAATAATTTCAAGAGATGCTTACCCTTATCAGAACTGTATATATTTTAAAGTTCTCAATTCACCTTTCATTTTAATTTTGCTGTAATTGCTGAATTATACATTCAGTTACTGCATAAAGTCCAGAACGAACAAACAGACTCAAAATGGGTTCAATCCCATAGATAGACAGACACAGACAGACTAAAGATATAAACGTATTTGGACACATTACTTTTACAATTATATGTGGTTTAAACCACATATAATCATGCTGAATCAAACCTGATTCAGCATGACAATGCACCTGTGCACAAAGCCAGCTCCATGAAAAGGGTTGACATGTGTTGGGGCAGGAGATCTTAGGTGGCCTGCTATAGAGCTCTGACTTCAACCCTGTTGAACAGCTTTGGGATGAATTGGAAGTCTGACTGCACCCCAGGCCTCCTCACCCAACATCAGTACCTGACTTCATTAATGCACTTGTAGCTGAATGAGCTATTTGAGATACAGTAGCTTGTCTGTTGGATCACACCACACAGGATATCCTTCGCTTTCCATGTGGATCAATGAACCTTGGCCACCCATGACCCTGTCGCCAGTTCACCACTGTTCCTTCCTTGGACCACTTTTGATAGATAATGACCACTGCAGACTGGGAACAGACCTCAAGAGATGCAGTTTTGGAGATACTCTGACCCAGTTCTTTAGCTATCACAATTTGGCCCTCGTCAAACTTGCGCAAATCCTAACGCTTGCCCATTTTTCTTTCTAACACATCAACCTTGAGGACAAAATGTTGATAGGCATCGTTTTCTTTTTTAGTCTTATCAAAATGTATTCCATAAATTGTGCCAGCTTGGCATGCTTACATAGCCGGACCGAGACAGGAGGATTGTTTTTGTTTTCTTTTTACAGGTACTCCCTAATACCAGACATGGCATTGTAAAAGACACTGTCTCAGCAGGAGTTCTGACCTTTATGGACAGGAGAAGGGAGGTAGGGCTTTTAAATATAGTCGAATATAGTTAAATATAGTTGTCCTGTGCACTGTGGAATTCGGTACCAGCATGTGCTGTCACCAGACACACACATACACATGCTGACCCAATCTTAGACCTGAGTCATGGGAGGAGAGAATGAGGGGGTCAAGTGAAAATATCTAGAATATATTACAATTTTAACCCATTATAATCACTTTTTCAAATTAAAAGTCTTGTTTTTTTTTGTAAAATCATTTTGCTCATTTTATGCAAATTCCCTCATAATAAGAAACAGCAAGCTTGAAATAAGAAATAATGTCCAGAAATCATTTTATGCTTATAATAAGAAATGCAATAAAAATTTTTATTATTCAAGTGATGGGTAATATGAGCTTGTTCCAGGACACACAGTACACGCACATTTACATACTTTCACACACTCAGAGCAGTTAATAGTCACCATGTTTGCGAGGTGGGAGAAAACCAGAGGAACATAAACTGGGGAGAATATGTGAAACTCCAAGTCAATAACATTGATCAAAACCTCGGCCCTGTGATTCAGCAATATTATAAACTGCAAATGTATATATATATATACATTTATATATATGTGTGTGTGTTTATACACATTTATACACATGTGTGTATTTAAAATTGTGTGTGTATGGTCCGTCCGTCCGTCCGTCCGTCCGTCCGTCCGTCCGTCTGTCTATCTATCTATCTATCTATCTATCTATCTATCTATCTATCTATCTATCTATCTATCTATCTATCTA
>JAAIIK010000017.1:9903735-9906351 GCA_014706435.1 Silurus glanis | reverse complement strand
TATTTATCTATTTTCCATCTTGGAGCTCAGCCACATCAGAGAGTAGAAAACTCATATGCCCAGAGCCCATCATGAAGTTTCTCTCTCATTCCAACTTCTCAAGTGTTCCCTCATTGCCAGAACCCCAGGTTTCTCAACGATTTGTTTACGCTTCTCAAAGAAGTCTACCAACATTTTTTCTCTTCTCTTTACTTCCCTTATCGCTCCTTCGGTCCATCAGGCAGTCCTCTACCGTCTGTCTGTCCCCCTTTCCTCCTCTTGTAGACCTCCAGCTGCAGATGCTAATCTAAACCATGCAATTATGCTGCTGCCTTCGTTTCCCGAGGCCCGGCTGTGGCCAAGACTCAAACATTATTATTTCATTACAGAACTTCCCTGAACAGGCCTGAAGCAAACAGACGGACAGAAAGAAGCAGAGAGAGTGTGTGGGTGAGAGAGAGAGAGAGAGAGAGAGAGAGAGAGAGAGAGAGAGAGAAAGGCCCGAACATAAACAGAGAGAGCAGAGGAAAGAAAATAACTCCTAGCTCATCTGTAGTGCAGCAGACGAGAGGGGGGTTTAACTGTTCTCAAAAGCTCTTCAGTTCTCCCCTTTGTTAGTCATTCTTCAGATCCCATGCTATACTGTATATGGAACAGCTGAGAACATCAAAGCTTTGTGTCGACATTTCATCTTGTAGTTGTGTTAAAAAAAAAAAGTTATTTAGTTCAATTTGCTATGCTCAGTAGTTAAAAGCAACACTTCATCATTCCATTATATAAATGTACTGTTTTTTTATTAAAGAAAATCTCTTTTGTTCTGATGAATTCTTCTGTAAGCATTTTTTTTTTTTTTTTTTGCGTTTATAGAAGGAGTCTCCAGTGTAATCACGTTGTGTTCAGTAAGTGAATATAAAGCTTTCAGGATTTGTCTGTTCATCTGTCTGTCCAAGATTCTTGTAAAGGTTATATCTCAAGAATCAGTGCCTGATTGAAGGATTTATGTAGAATCATAATTATAACTAGCGGACAAACTGATTCGCATTGAGTCGAGGTCATGTTAAGGTCCAATAACCTAAATAATTTTTCTTTAATTGCTTCTCTGAAGACGTATTCAGAACTTTTGTTGCGGGCTATGATATTAGCCATCAGTCCAATTGCATGTTCCTCAATGCAATCTGTCAAAATTCCTGCTTGCACAATATCTCAAGAAGTAGACGTTTGTAGAATTTATAAAAAAAAAAAAAAATCATCTTTGTAACCAGCAAATTAACTGATTTTGATTTTTTTAATTTATCCAAATAGGGTAAAGGCCACAGCAAGGTCAACTGTATGAAATGGTTTTTCTTATTTTTTAAGGTAAAATTGGATAAAAAAAAAAAATCTTATCTTTAAAAATCTTACAATTTTATACAATGATTCCCATAAAATAATCGTTTAGATAACTACTCGACTGAAAAGTAGATTCATTGACATATTTGCATCTTAGTTTGTTTTTTGGCATGTACTCAAGTTTGTGCAAAACCTTCTGGATCCATTTTGAATCAAATCTATTAGTTTTGTTGAAACTTGTGCTTCAGTAGAAAACAAAACCTGTCCTTATGTACAAAGCAGTTAACAAGAGCAGTATGATATGTTAGTGTGATATTGAGAAAAAGATAAAAAAAAAAAAAGATATTCCATATTGTTATTGTTACACCAGACTTCCGAACCTCACAATACATTTTATTATTTATGATTTGTTATTCCTGCCATACAAATCAGAAAAAGATTGGCGGTGGTGATGGAGACATCCCACATCTACACCTTTGATGTTAAGTTTGACTTGTTCTACTCCAAAAGAATAAAACAAATGGCTGGTGAAAGAACAATTGTATAGTTTCTATAACTAACGTGGTTTGTGGACAAACTGTTAATGTTATTGTAACTAAATAAAAATGAGGAGAAGTTCCTTTATTATTCAGAATCCCAAAGAACTGTGGTATAATGCTTCAGGACTTCCTTTATGTGATCTATTTCCTGTTTTATTCCTGACACACTAGGCTGTTTATGTCACTTCACTCGTGGCTGTGATGACTTTCCCAGACTGCTGTTACGTCATGGTGACCACCTTAGTCTTGTCATCTTGGCTCAGCTGTCTGAAGTCCTAATCCCGCTCTCCTATCACCCCTATACATGACTTCTCAGAGTATATTAGTCTAGCAGCTGAGCTACAACAGATCTATAATGAGCTATTTTGGTTGGCTGCACTGTTTGGCTTATTAGCAAGCATCTAACACAGTAAGTATTTAAGTTTGTCATCAATGATGAGTCAAGTCAAGTCAAGTTTATTTCTATAGCGTTTTTCACAACAGACATTGTCTCAAAGCAGCTTTACGTAGATGTTATGAGGAAGAAACCTTGAGAGGAACCAGATTTAAAAGGGGAACCCATCCTTATGAGGTGCTTTATGTTGGTCATGCTTTGTTTAAATAGGTATTTGAAGGGCAAGATTTGCTCATATCATCACTAAGGTTGGGGAAAAATCTATGCTGATTTCCAATGTACTTTTGTTCATCCTCTCTCTCTCTCTCTCTCTCTCTCTCTCTCTCTCTCTGTCTCAGGTGCACTGGTCTAAGAGGAGCTGTGTGGGGAAGGCAG
>JAAIIK010000017.1:9893735-9898735 GCA_014706435.1 Silurus glanis | reverse complement strand
TTTGTGTGTGTCATAGATGCACACTTCTAATTAGGGATTTGCGGGGTCTAGTAATGAAAGTAGAGTGTACCTTAGATCTGTGCCGGATCTGTAATTACTGAGAAAGGTCAGCATCTTGGATGATATTTACCCAGACGTCCTTGCCACCGCAACTGTTTAGAAGGATAAATATACAATTCAGGAAGCCATATAATGTTTATAATGGCCCATTAAGCCTGTTTTATAATATACATCCATTATAAAAGACTTATCTTTTCCTAAATAAGCAGAAGATGCTTATAAAAAAAATGCCGCCATTCATGGCAAGGTCTTTGAAGAGCATGATGCTTATTTGTGTTTAAATCTTCAAGCTAATTATGGAGATCAGCGCTGGATGAAGATAACCGCTTGTGTGTTTCAAAGCAGTAGTGATTGATTTTTGCCACTTGGCCCATGGCCGTGCAGTCGTGCCGTTCCTTGTGAAAGAGGGTTATTGTCTCCAGGTCTGTAACAATATTGTCTTTCCTCTTGGCAATCCTCCCACACAAATGATGGCCGATCGAGTCCTGGTTGTTTGAAGGGGGCAGCTGGGAAAGGTTGTGTCCTTTTCATGATAACATCTGAAGGCATTAAACACATACACACACAAACACACACACACATGAGGTATCTGTTTAGTCAGCGAGGTTGAGACTGAATGCAGTTACAGCACTGATCTCAAGGGTTTTCTGAAGATGTTTATGGGTTTTCCATGAAATGGGGCTACTGTGTTTTTTTTTTCCCATGTCTTTTGAGAAAAGAATATTTGAGGCTGTATCGTGTACAGTGCTGTATGTGTAGTTTATATCTGTCATAATTAAAGCTTGGTTGTGTGCCTGTTTATACTGAACAAGATATGGGATACATTCCATACACTTTCACAGGGGGGTAGAAATCACTGGCGATGTATTTATTATACTCATAAATACCTTAACTCATTTACACATCATTACATGCTTCTGTAAGCAGCAGAGCATCTATATGAGAGTGGTTTTGGTTGTTGTAAAGTTAGAAAACCAATGACAAAATACATTTAATTCATTTTTGTATTTAGCATTCACAGAATATGCCCTATATACAGTATTCACCCTTACACTCGATGCAGTTTATCAGTTGCTGTGTCATTTTTGCTCAACATATTCGGATGAAGACTTTTGCTCCCCATTGGTTCCTGAATTTTTTCACCATGGCACAACCAATCTGTCAAGATAGAAGACTTTATTTTATTCCCATTAATGATAAACAAATTGCTCTTCAAGAATAAACCTATCTTTGAAATCCTATACAATCTCTATTGGTCCCTAAAGCCGAATCCAATTCTATGATAAACTTTGAAGTTGACATGACAGTCAGAAGCCAAATTTCTGCACCCTTTCAGGAGCCGGATTGCATTCTAAACAGCTGTCCATTAAGGTTCTCCATACAGTAGAGGTATTTCTGTTCAGAATAGGTATCCAAGTAAAACAGTTTTCCTAAAGATGAAGTGGGGAAATGATTTACGACTAAGGCAAACATGTGAACCTATACACTTTATTTTCCCTTCTAACTAGCTTTTCATTTTTGCATTCTCATTTTCAGGCATGTCATTACCCATAATTCCATCTGCCTGCACCTTTTCTGGAGCAAAGCTGGAAAAATCTCCAATTCACACTGAACATATCTGGTTAGAACCATATTTTTGTCAATAAAAAAAAGCTTCTTGAAAGAAGTTGTATTTTACATTTTACATCACTTTTAGATTCTTATCTCTGCTCTTGTGTCTGTTAGGAGCCAAGCTGCCCAGTCAGTCTCCCAAGCTAATCAGGATCTGGTAGCCTTAGTGAATGTGTATGTCTTGGTCACATCAGCAAATCCCCTCACTGCATTCCTCCATCGTACAGGCTTGGTCAGGACTCATCTGGACAAACACAGTTATATTACTCAGGTAAATTAGCTTCTTTTTTTTTGTTTAGACTGCCATCCTACTACAAAAAAAACAAAAAAAAATAAAAATGAGGAGCCAGCAGAGATCTAAATGAAAATCTATTTCTCATTTAGTGGTTTTTAATAGTGTTACATTTATTCCTAATATTATACGATTTTATTTACTTACTTTACATTGTGCTTTAATATAATACCTCAGATACTTTTCTGTTTCAAGCTGTATCAATTCTAGCCACTTGGTTAATAAAATTATCATACCACAAATTCATTAATTGAATGAATCAGCAGAAATCAATTTGGTTGCATATTTTCTATATAAAGTAGTGTTACTCCAGTATCTATGTATCAATTTCTATACTTATTACATTATATATTTTATGTATATTCTGTCATGCAGTGGTTTCTGCTTGTGGGTGGAATCTTTGTCCTTTATCTGGCATTTCAAATGACAGAATAAAAAAAAATGCTATATGATAATTAATTTGACAGGATATATTATTTTAAGAATGAAAAAAAAGTAATTATAATGAATATTACACTATTACATAGTCTGCTCAAAATACTTTATACTTGTGTCATATCATCTCTAAGCCCATTTATATTAATTTTTGAAAAATGTGAGGAAAATGTGTTCAGGAATGAGGAAATCTTGGTAGCTGGCTATTAGTAAAACAAAATGAAAGCAGTTTGTAAATGAATTTGTGACACCATGACTTTTCATGGATAATAAACTACACATTTATGATGTTATTTTGGTTGCAGGATTTACTAAAAGCTATTTTTAGAAGTGTCTTGACACAAGTTATTTGTAGCATGTTCTATGTAGGAGCCATGTTATTTACATTTACATATTTTATTGATAAAGATCTGTGAGATAAGTTGCCTGTTCAGGACTATGTAACTGCATGCCTTCTGTGTGGCTAAATGTACTTGGTTAGCAAAAATGATAGAGGAAAAAGGATTTCTGTGCTATGATGTCTACTTTCAAGTGTGATCATGATTGATTACATGTGTTGGCATATGGCATGTGAGATACTTGTGCAACAGGTCTGAAAGTAAACTATTGTGAGGTGCTATTATAGGATTGTGAGATGACTTATAACAGCCCAGAAAAATTATACTATGCATTATATCATATATATCATCTAGCAGCCTTCAGAAATATAAGGTAGTATATAATGATGGAATGAGATGTGTTACGTGCTGTGTTACAGAATCTCATATACAGATGTATGTGCATTCTATTAGAGTCTAAACAGTATAATTTCAACACTGACAAATAGTCAGACAAAAAGTCAGATTTTTCTCCAATATTTGGAACCACTGGCGTTTTAGTCTGTATGTAAATGCATGATATTGTGGATTATTAATGTCTTATAATTCTTAATATTATTATTATTTTTTTGTATTGTTGTACACAATGGACCGTGTTTGTCCTTAAAAAAAAATAAAAAGTGATATCATTAATCATAGACACTAGTAACAAGTAGATTTTGAAAATAATAATATATAATATTAGTAATATTCAAAACTGTGATCAAAGGTTAATGACTTAGTACATGAAATATAGATATTATATACAGTAAACTATAAAATAAATATACATATATGTGGTTCTTACCCAAACTGTTACTATAATGTTGGAGGCACACAGTTGTATTCGAAGGCAGTAGCATTAAGTTTTCCTTTCAATTAACTAGGAGACCCAAACATGTTCCAGCCATGACAATGTCCATGTGCAAAAAAGCCGGCTCCATGAATATATGCTTTACTATATATACTTTACTTTATATATACAATATATAAATAATGACCAGGCATAACTTTATGGCTACCAATCATTCATAACATTATGACCACCTGCCTTAAGACATTAAGACCAGGAACATCTTACAAGAACTGTAGTTTTGGAGATGCTCTGACACAGTCGTCTAGCCACCACAATTTCACCCTAGTCAAACTCGCTCACATCTTTATGCTCACCCATTTTTCCTACTTTAAAGAAAAAATGCTGACTTGCTAGCTAATATATCCTTCCCACTAACAGGTGCCTGATGACAAGATAATCAGTGTTATTCACTTCACTGTCCATAATAGTATAATGTCATGTTATGCCTGATCAGTATATATATATATATACACACACACACATACTGATCAGGCATAACATGACATTATAATATTATTTATATATATATATAAACTGGCTTACACACAGATAGCCTGTATACTTGCACCATTTGTTTCCTTTGAAAGCTCTACAAGTCAAGTCAAGAGTCAAGAGGCTTTTATTGTCATTTCTACTATACACAGTGGTACACAGTACACAGTAAAAACGAGACAACGTTTCTCCAGAACCCTGGTGCTACACTAAACAACAACAAACAAAACAACATAGAGCTACAACACAAGTTACATAAAGTGCATCGAGTGCAACCTAGTGCAAACAGTGCAGACAGACAGTGCAGACAGACGACACAAGACAAGACACAAAACCTTATATAGCGCCGACCAGTAAACCTACTGTATACTTGAATATACAGTACTGTACAAGAAAACTGTAAAAACTATACAAACTAAAAACTATATCCCAGAAGTGAGTATAAACAGAACAATGTAGTGCAAAAAATACAGCAGCAGTCAAAGGTGCAAAAAACAGCATGTAAACAGTATAATACAATGATAATGATAAATGTGCAAAAAACAGCAGTTGAGAGTGTGGTACAGTTGAGAATAATAAATAATAAATAAATGAATGGTGGTGGAATGGATTGAGATGAGTGACGAGTGTGTGTTAAGTGTTAAGCGTTGAAGTTGAGGGCAACTGCCTCACTGCTGCCACCAACAGCAACTGTAAGAAACCCTAAAGCACATATTTGTAAATTGAGTTGTTTTGGAAGAGGGTGCACTGATGGATGGAGTTAAAACTTGGCAAGGGATGCTCATTAGACTTATACTGGGTAGTGTAAAAGCTCTCATCACAAGAAGGAAGTGAGAAAGAGAGAGGAAAATGTGTGTGTGTGTGTGTGTGTGTGTGTGTGTGTGTGTGTGTGTGTGTG
>JAAIIK010000017.1:9865626-9876270 GCA_014706435.1 Silurus glanis | reverse complement strand
TATATATATATATATATATATATATATATATATATATATATATATATATATATATATATATATATATACACATACGGGGGTAACAGTATACAAAATTCACAGTTCGGTATGTATTTCGGTTTTTCAAGCCACAGTTTGGTTCAATTTCGGTACGGTTAGGGGGAAGAAATGCAAAACATAAAATTGCTTGTATTTTTTATTAACACAGTATATTATTACAATTTGTGATTATCCACATCTGAACAGTTTACAATTTTAAAACAATTTTATATAAAATGCCTGCTTGGTTAAATAATTGATAAAATATTTTATAATATTTTATAAAAAGTAAAATAAATCAAATTAATGCACTACACTTTTCATTATATAAATTAAATTTAGTAATCAATTTAATTGCTGAAATAAAATTGAACTAATAGAAAAGATTAAATTAAATAATTGACATTTGTTAGACCCCAAGTGGTAATACCACTTCCTGGTTAGCAGCTAACCCTAGCGCTATTGATTCTTTAGAGCAGGGGTGCGCACACTTTTTCAGCATGCGAGCTACTTATAAATGACCCAGTCAAAATGATCTACCTACTATAAAAATGCATAAATACGATGCGATTTACGCACACTACCTTTGCGATCGACCGGTAGATCGCGATCGATGTATTTTGCACCCCTGCTTTAGAGTCTTCATGCATGCGCAACACAAATCATATTTTCGGTCCGGAGTGAGTAGCCTCAGTGACACTTTCCTTTTTCCATTATGTTTTCTATTATGCTCCATTATTTGAAAATGTTTGGTAAGCAGCATTTTTAAACAATATAATTCATTTTATAATAATGGACTTAAATAACAATCATGTATTCAGCTGTGTGTAATTGTAAAAACAAACAAACATAAAGCACTAATCAGTTGATTCACTTGCAAGCTACAATGGACACTGCACAGAAAAGTCGCAGTGTTTTTCACTCTTTTCCGCACCCCATTCAGCTCCAGCTCTGGTTAATTAGATGATCATTGGCTTGAGGGAAAGCGTTGGGATTGTGGGATGAATTGGCTTTTCGAAAATTGAATGTCTCACCTCATTTCCTTAACTGTGGGGGTTTTTTCTGTTGGAGCTGTTAAGCATTATGTCCTATGTTTGTGCTTCCACAGCCAGTCTTTTTCTTTGGCTTGAGACAGGTGTTGACAGGACAACTTGAGCAGCATGATTAATGCGAGTGCAGAAACTGCCGTGTGGTCTTTTTCCACGCCTCTCTTAAACTCATGACTGCTCCTGCTGTGCATTTCGAATCCCAAATGAAAGGGTGAACGATGGTCAAGCAGAAGAGCACGAGAGACGAGCACCCATATTGCAACTTTATTCTCGTCTCTCAAATACATGTACAGTATCTCCCAAAAGTGAATTTTTACAGGACAGTCAATTTATAAGTTTCACATTGACTACTCTAAAATATATCCAAGTTTCATTTCTATAGTATTGTCCAATGAGAAGATATACTAAAATGCTTGCTGAAATGTGAGGGGTGTACTCACTTTTGGGAGATACTGTATATAGACAGGTGACACATCAACATTAAGAGTTTTATTTTTTGCAAAAAAACAACTGCAGGGCATTTTGGAGTTGATTCTATATAAAATCTCTGGATTTGTACTGGTTAATGAATGCAACATTCCCACATTTCCATTTAGACTCCTTAACAGAAGCTCATAAGTTCAAATCCAAAGCTGACACTTCTGGGCCCTTGAGCAAGGCCCTCAACCCTCGATTGCTCAGTTGAATAGATGAGATAAACCTAGGACACTGTCTGACAAATGCCATAAAATTAAATGTCAAAATTTAAAATCTTACTGATGTTTTGTTTGCATGTTACTCAAAAATCAGCCATAACTGTTCAGGTACGTTCTGATATGGTGTCTGGGAAGTGCATAGCATCAGATTTACATCATTTTTAACCACATCGTCATTTAGTGAGCCTGCATGTACTGTGGATGGGAGGCGGAGTCATCCTGGATGTGACTACACCCATTAGTGTTCCCATGTGTTACATTACCAGATGAAAGCCATTAATCAGTAGAGCTTTGTATTGATTTGCAAGGACAAACAGAGTCAGAGCATGCTGGAAAAACAAATAAATGTCCCTTACAGTATAACAGAGCTACCAGATTTTCCCTCACTGTGTTCTCCAGCTTTATATAAACACGGAGAGACTGGTCTCTGGTGTAGCTCTCTGGTCTGTCAGGGTGGTGGATGGAATTGTGAGTTGAGCCAGTGTGTACTTGTGATCTGGGGTTCAATGCTTCAAGTCTATCAGAGCTGATTTTTGCAGAAGTTGTGACTAGAGTGAAAAAGAGTACGGGAGCGAGAAAAAAAGATGTATGCCACCCACAAAACTCACATTTACCACCCACATTTGACTGCTTTTCAGGGTTATTAGTGTGCTCTCAAATCTTGACTTATGAGATGAAGTTTATGAAGAAGATAGGAAGACATTTCCACGACTTAACTATACAAAATACCACAAAATTACCTGTACCTGAAGGACAATTACAGTTTGAAATTTTAAGTTATAAATTAACCTTTGTGTGCTGTGCATGATGCCCACTTATATAATACAGTCGAGTGAAATAATTTCTGCTCTCAAGAAAAAAATGGCATTTATTTTATGCCAACAAGACAATGTGTTTGGTTTACAGATTGATGCATATTAAAATATTAATAGAAAAAAATAGGAATGAAACAATAAATTAAAAATGATGAATGAATGTAGAAATTCTTGTGAAGAAATTTTTTTAAGTGGCATCATGTCTGAAGCCTGGTATTTATTCTTCTTTATTTTCTCTGGATTATTGCTTTTATTGACATCTCCAACAACTAATTTAAGTTAGAATAAATATAAATATGTAGAATTGTTCTCATTCTCATATCCACTAAAGTGCCTAGACACTGTGAAAGCATGCACCGTATATACTGTATGCTTTGTGCTATAAGCACATATAAATAAATGAAAAAATATTCTTTTTATAAATACTTGTACAATTAAATAGTTGCTTAAATTATATTAGTTGTATTTTGTACATACACTCTATGGACAAATATGTGTTTTTTTCCCAAACTATTACTAAAGTGATGGAGGCGGACAATTGTATAAGATGTCTTTGGTTCTGTTAGCATAAAATTTCCTCATGACTTATTACCTCATTACCTCATGAACTGGGAGACCTTCGCACACAGCGAAGATATGGTTTTTGTGGGTTGGAGTGAAAGATCTTGAGTGGGCGGCTATAAAACTCTGACCTCAATCCATTGATAAATTACACTGACTGTACCTCAGGCCTCCTCACTGTACATCAGTACCTGATTTACTAACACCCTTGTGGCTGAATAAGCACACTCAAATATAGTTGGCCATTTTCCCAGAAGAATGGAGGTTATATTAACAGCAAATGGAGACTTAACGTGGGGTGCGATGTTCAACAAACACATATACATGTATAATTGGGTGGTAGTGGTGGTGCTGCTGTGTTGGTCATGGTGGTGGTAGAGTTTGACGTGTTAGTGGTCGTATCGCTGGTCTTGTTGCTGATGTTGTGGCTGTTGTTTGTAGTGCAAGTGTTGGTGTTGTTGGCATTTGTGTTGCTGCTGATCTATCTTGATTGTACACTACTTTTTTTCAATGTCTGTAATTTTCTCTTGGAACATTCTCCTTCTATGGCTCTTCGTGTCTGATTGGAAGCCAGTCCATGCCAGGTCTAGAAATGGAGAACGAGCACGTAATCTTTACACATCTTGATTCAGTGCAAACACTGGTGGAGGTTTGCATATAAATGGAAACAGGTAGTGGTCTGGCTAATGAATGTGCAATTTCTCTGGAGTAGAAATGGATGAGTTTTAGATTAATGATGTTTCGGTATTAGAAGCAAATCAAACAGTATGATTAAATGTATGCATGTCTTAATACATAAATACACATAACTAGATAATATCCTCTCGGTAGATCAGAGTTGACATTATCTTGCAGTCAATAAGCCTATAAACCAGTCAACAACATGATAGGTATGTTACAATAGTGGCTTCCAAAATAAAATGTTTGCGTGTGTATTATTGAAATCAATATTTTAAGCTATTTGGTGGTCTGGCACTTGTTCGGTGTTCGAGTTCGGAACTAATCAGCCCTCCAGTATCAGATTCATCCCAAATATTTCCCCATTTTTGCTAATCCTTTTCCAAATCAGTAGAGGATCTAGCAGTAGAGGATTTAGCTAGTGTTCAATCATACGTGAAACCATTTCTCTTCTGTTTGTCAGTTTTTCCGTCTTTGGAAATATTTCTAGGTATAGTCAAACTCCAAAGCTGTCAAATTTAATTTTGAACTTTACTAGAAATTATTCAGCATCTGAGTGGATTTGCATATTAATAACAACAAACTGTCCATTTTAAAAGCTGAGATGATCACAAGGAGGCCAATCATAATTGTAGAATAAACTTGTGTCAGATTTTCATGAAAGAGTAATTTAATATAATTCAGTGGTGGTTTGTGTTCTATGCCCAGTAGAACGCAGTCTTTTTTTTTCTTTTCTTCAAAACGAAAAAAAAAGACTGTAAGTGATGTTAAATTCAGAGCAAATGTTGTACAAATGTCAGTTGCTTAAACATACACACAAAACTAAATGCTCTGGAAATCCAAATAATATACACAAACTGCAATGTCGTCTGTATGTAATGCCACTTCTATCATTTTACTATGTCTCTGTGTTCTGTCATACTCCTAAGATTAATGCCTGTTTCTAATATTGATTTGAATTTAATTCTCAATTTTGATTGGTCAGAATGTATTGATTCATGTTCTATAACTGCAGCTCTGACTGTAGTGCTGGTACTAATATAATAGCTAGTTATGGAAGGAGTCTCCAGTGTTGGCGCTTTTTCTTCAAGGAAGATCTTCAGAAAAAAAGGATTTTAGGCAGTACGTTTTTCTCTGCGACAAGCTCCAGGTTTTTTTCCATTTCCATTGACTGACTAAACAGGAATTAACTGGTTAATTATGGCAAATTGCTTTGATAGGGAAATTTATTTTTTTTTTTTTGGATAGTGACATGCGGTATACAGTAATTCAATTCTTGAAGGATCTCGCACTTAAGGACAAATAGCCATATAATCAGGGAGAATGCAAAATTTCATTGAACAGCGTGACTTCAAAATGATTGTGTACATTCGGGAATGAATGCTGTGTCTCTGCTCAGTCTCATGAAGGCCTCAGTCTATATCTGGTACCCACATTACCTAATCCAACTCGACAGAGACATGTTGATGAAATTAGTGGATCTCTGAAGTAATCAGGTCATACTGTATTGACACAGAACAACTTGCGTGCTGCCAGGAACTGCACGGAGAACATAAACTTGGAGTGATCTCAGTCTTCGTCAACACAGCTGTGGCTCATCGAGGAAACAGGACTCTGTCATTAGTTCTCCAGTCTGTCCTCAACCGAGGACTAATGATTTTGTAGGAAATAAAAAGACTGAATGATGTCATCTGTGCTCTCTTACATCAAGGACTGCAGGTGGTGGCAGATTGGATGTGGTTTAAGTCTGAGTCCTCTGAAGTGTGTGTTTTTGGTCTCAGTAGCTTAGTCGCGGTGTGGATCAGCTCTGTCCTGCATTTCCCAGAGACTGCGTAAAAATTTCACAAAGCATTCCAGAGTGACAAATGCTTGCTTTCATGTCCTGTGTAGTGTGTACCAGAGTGTCCTGATAACCCAAGTGTGTATGTGTGTAAGTGTTGACTAGGAAAAAGATAATTTAATAATAGTAATTTAATGTGTGTGTGTAAGTGTGTGAGAGAATATGTATTTGTGTGTTTGTGAGTATAAGTGTATGATTGTTCCTTGTGGCTCCTACATGCATTTATATTCCTTTTATGTAACACATGATTGCATTTGGAAATCTGGCTAATCAGATGCTAATGAATGTTCTACTGCACCAGCTCTAATGACAATGCCCCTTATTTTATTTCAAATAATATGTATTTGTGTTTAATACACTATATGGACAAAAGTCTGTGGACACCCGGTTATAAGTTTGTTTGTGCCTTTTAAATATCCCATTCCACATTTAGTCCTCGTTTGCTGTTATAATTACTCTTCACTAATTCAGCCACAAGGTCATTAGTAAATTTAGATACCGAAGTAAGGGCGAGGAGGCCTGGGGTGCAGCCAGTGTTCCAATTAATCTCAAAGGTGTTCGGTATGGTTAAGGTCAGAGCTTTATAGAAGGCCACTCAAGCACTTCCATTTCAAACCATGCAAAACATATATTTATAGAGCTTGGATTGTGCACTGGAATAGCTGTATAGAATTTCTATAATATAAGCAATAACTGGAACTAACCTGTCTCCTGGAAAACACACCATAAATCAATAAAAATGTATATGTTGTTTACATTGACAAATTGTTTTTGTGTAACAGGAATAAAAGTATTAAAGTAAAGCCAAGTAAAGTAAATAATCCATTTTTGCTGTGATAACAATAATTTCCAAATCAGGCCATATCACACTACCCAGTTATTCCCCAATTGGTTATTATTTGCATTTATGTGTTTTAAATGACATTGACTGTCGTATATTCCTAGAAGTAATTAGGGCATATGGGAATGCATGGAAGACATTTTGGCATTTGACTCTCTGTGTCAAATATGTCCGATATTTTCTTTTCCCTTCATAACGTCTGGCTGTATTTTATTGCAGGCCTGTAAAGTATTCTTTCACTTAATTTCCCATGTAATCATCTTAGACAGCTAAAATACTGCTTGTTATAACCTGCCCACATTAATCTGATTATACATGCTTTGATCTGTTCTGAAATTGGAGTCTGTGAGCTGAACATACAATTAGAGGTCTTAACTGTGAACCCACTCACGTGACCTACATCCCCTCAGCTTTTCTTTTGACCTATAAAGCAATTGCCGCAAATGGCTTCAGTTTCTTCCATTCATCCATCCATCTATTTACCTTATCTATATTTCCAGCTGTGTATCCATTCATCCATATATCCATTTATCTTTCTAACCACTTTCTAATCTATCTATCTATCTATCTATCTATCTATCTATCTATCTATCTATCTATCTATCTATCTATCTATCTATCTATCTATCTGTCTGTCTGTCTGTCTATCTATCTATCTATCTATCTATCTATCTATCTATCTATCTATCTATCTATCTATCTATCTATCTATCTATCTATCTATCTATCTATCTAACCACTAACTCACCCATATATCTACCCACCTACCTATCCATTCATTTATCCATCTATCTATCTGCCCAATTTCATCTATCTATACCCCAACTATCTACCCATCCCCCATCTTTCCAGTTACCTTAACACCCACCCACCTACCTATCTATTTATATATCTAACCACCTATCCATCCATCCATCCATCCATCCATCCATCCATCCAAACAACAAACCAACCCACACATCAAATCTGTTCTCAGAGTGGAAGCTGCTTACCACAAGTTATTTCATCATGATTTACAAAGAAAAACATGACAAAAGTTTGATTTGTGTTTATCATCATTATCCTACTCGTATGGTTTGTTCAATGAACATGTCAGCGGGCCTGTATCAATCCTTTTTGCTTTGTGTAGAAATTCCTTACTCTTTCTCCACCACTTCCCCTTGAGTGCTGTAGTTATGCTGCAATTATGGATGTGTCAGTGAATGACAGCTACACTTTAAGGAAACATATGGAAGGAAGAAGATAGCAATGCAGACCTGGCTGGATTACTACCTCCTCCAAACGAAATCCAAGTAGGAGCAGCTTGCAGAGATTAGCTCCACAAAAATTAACCTTAACACTGCTTCCATCTTAGTAGTATGAGGATGTCTGGCATTTGTTCCAGCTGATCATATCCATGTGTGCTTTTTATATGCATGAAGTCATAAAAAAAAACCCCAGAGTAAGCGAGTTGATAGAGAAGTGTCTGAATAAGAGACAGCATATCAAAATCATTTGGTATTGTTAGTGTTGTCTTTTAATTTTATTACTCCTCAGGTTTGGCAGATTACTGAGAATGTGTATCTTACTCAGATTCCTCTATCTCTATGGATATTAACTCTTTGGGAATAAGAGCCCAAGTCTTGACCAAATGTGCTACTTATCCTACTGCTAATATTATTATTATTATTTTTATTTTTTTATTATTATTAAGTAATTAATTAATCAAGCTGTATATTTTGTCACTATGATTCAAAATATTGACAGGTCATAGTTTAATTTTTTATCTATTTATAGTTGTTTTAAAATGTTGTTGATGTTGGGGGAAGTTAATTATATACATCATATACACTTGTTTCATCATATAAACTTGTTTCATGATATTGGAGACTTTCACTATTTTTAGAATGATATTTTTTTTTTCAGTTTATGTCAAATTTCTACCCTATGTGTAAGATCTTACTATAGTTCTTATACTAAAAGAATAGTTTATTGAAACTAGCATAATGTTTATAATAATAAAGTTAATGTTTCACTTTTTTTATTAAATGCATATAGATATAGAATAATGTCAATTACAAAAATTATTGTCAACTTTTAAAAGAATGAGAAAACCAGCTGTTAGAAATAATCACCACATATTGTAACTATTTGCTTTTCCTTTCTTCTAAAAGTCCTGTTTCAAAGTATTTTTTCTTTTAACAAGAAAAAATGATCCCAAGAATTATTCAAAATCAATACAAAAACACATTCCCATGTTTGAAATCATATTGCTTATGTCTCCAGAAACATCCCTTGTTGGCCTTTGTTGATGAAACATAAATAAAAGTGCCAATTGTAAAATAGTGAAAGCCTGCCAAGAAATTGTTGTCTAAAATCCTGTGGTTTCCAAACAGGAAGAGGCAAAGGGTTGTTCTTCTTTTCAGGAATGGATTGGCAAATTTTTGTGATGTGAGGTGCCAATAATTTAGTCTTTAGCAGTCATTTTGGAGGGGATGGAATGCTGGGATTACTTCTTAAGAAAACATTTAATATCTAAAAGAGTATATGGTGTGGAAAAAATATTTTAAGTTAAAAGAAACACATGAAAATATTTCTCTTGGTTTGAGACCGTGATTAATGGATCCCACATTGATTCCTTCATGTCTATTTTTATTTTGCTTTTAGCAATACTTTGATTTTCAGCACTTCCACTCCTTCCTCTATAGACATACAGTAACTACTTCACCCTTGACGTTTCTGAACCCCACTGAAGAGACAGTGTCTATTGTCTCAACCAAACAAAACACAGACATTCCAATTACAATGTAATTGAATACTCTTTGTCTTCCATCCTGCTTTCTCTATTTATATATAAAGAGACCTGACATGTGTTAAATTGTTGCCTTTTTCCTCCAGCTGCTCTTAAAGTGGCTGCCCTATGTCGAGTCTGGATTATCTTTAAGCCTAGGCTCCATTCACTTTTCTATCAGATCACAGGCTTGGGTATTGTCATCTAATCCTATTTTCTGAAGGATTATATTGAATTCATTTTGTGAGGTCACTTCATTCTGTTGTCGCAAATGGACCCAAATAACAGCTATGCACATGCCTCAATCAGATAGCATAATTTCTTTTTTGATGCTAATCATTGTAATGTTGGAGGCCACTTGATCAACTGAAGTTTATGACTTTATTCCACATCCACATGACCGATAAAGAAACCTGAACCCTGTGAGTAGGTACAATTAATTTAAAATGAAATAAAAAATATAACCAGAATAAAACATAAGCTCAATAAAGTAAATTAGCAAATAATGGGTCCAACCAATGGCAACATCTTTTTATAGATCATAACTTTTTTTTGACAATTTAGCATAATGGATAACTGTAAATTATTCTAAGCAAATTTGAACATAGTTTGATGGGACGGTTTTAAGGTTAATGTTAGTATGTTAAATAACATGTCTAATTGTATGCAAATATATGAAATAAACGAGTTGGCATTAAAGATGGGAGTAAGTGTTGGGCGGTAAATCTTTTGCAGATGTACAAAGTACTTGATTTTTTTACTTTCGCACTGATATTTTTCAATCTCTTGTGAACTGCTTTTATTTCCTTAATCCTACTGATCCAGGTTTTGTCCTTTAAACAAGCTTATTATAGTCCAGGAGGACTTTGCTTTGAGAGCTTTCTTGATGGATGAACTCTGAGGTAAAAAGGCTGTCTGGAGGGCTGTCAAAGAGTGTTGATTGTTTTATTCAGGCTGTTCCTGTAGGTGGAACTGTGGGAACTGATCTAATGGAGTATACAGGAGGGTAATACAGACAGCTCTATTGAAAAGGCTTAGGCTCATGCTTTTATCACCTGAGATTACAGTATTGTAGTAGACATAAGTGGCTACCGGATGCACAAAGGAAATCTTTTTAATTGAGCTTTTCTTGGATAGTTGTATATTTGACATGTTCTGAGGATGTTTTATAGTGATATGCATTTAGTTTTTTATTTTTGTTGTTTGTTGGAACTGCAATTCCATGTTGCCCAATTCCCTATTAAAATTTTATCTCAGTTACTATTTATTTTTTAATGTTATCTTCATCTTTTTTCTTCTTCTTCTTCTGATTATTATTATTATTATTATTATTATTATTATTATTATTATTATTAT